>JAVKPL010015258.1:0-97541 GCA_032173675.1 Gastrolobium villosum | reverse complement strand
GATCTCACCCCATGTTTGGGACGCTTATTTCAGGTTCAGGTAACCCTGGGGTTGAGACCGCGGGTGGCAGGAGGCCAAAGCTGAGTTAGACTTAGCTGTATTTTGCTGACATGATGAATGATGACTATTCGACTATTGCTTATGTTTCCTGTTATGATTACATTGAGACTGTTATTGGGCATTGTTGCCTTATTTGGTGAGCATGGGGTTTGTCCATGCCACATGGTTTTGTTATTGTCTTTTAATTGAAGTTGTAATTAAAGTATCATGATTTTGACTCAGGCTATGTGTTGTAGTCCTGTGGCTTTAGATACTCACATTATATTTATATATGAGGTATTTCAGTTAGTAGTCTGGCAATTTACATACAGGCAGTATTTTATGAAATTGATTAAGTAATCAAGTTGGCTAAGGTTAATGACGTCATAATTGGATTTAGAAAAAGTTATTCCGCATTTTAATTAAGCGTGGCTTAATACGATAGTATGTTAACAATCCGGTTTAACACGGGCTGTTACAAACATGACAGAGGACCTTTAGAATTCATGAGTTTCACATAAACATACCTTTATCCATTAATGCGGAAGAACTTTGATGTACAGTATCTTTTCTCGAGTCTTGACCATCTTCTATTCTTGTATCTTCTTTGAAAGGGATTGGATACAACTATGATGGGCAGACGATGACGGAATTTATTTTCTGAAGACCTTTCTCAGAAACTCTCCAATTTTTCTTTAACGTAACTGAACCATGTCACCAGTTACTGAGTTTTAAATAACTCCCTTTAACTTCCTTTAAACCGTCAATTACCATAATGCCCCTTTTTATTAATTAAACTAACTGACACATAATATTAAACATGAGACAAATAGTTTTACATTCTTCCACTTGGCTCATGTCATGAGGTGTCCCTTCATGATTCAATCAACATTCATTATAATGCGCATTTACTAGGCTAAAGGTTCCATACACTGACGTCATCATAATTCGTTATTAGAAATAAAATCAACATGAGTCATGGCGGTTGTATGCTATCAAGTCGGCATAGTCCCTTCCATGTACCACTATATTGACTCTTCTTCCTGACATGATACTTTAATAGGAAGTAACATTATGTCCAAAAATAATGTCTTCATTATGGACCCCAAACATTTTCAATATCATCACATATACTTGCATGCATTCATAAATTGAAAATAAGACAATATCATAAAGATATATTCATCAATGAGCTCAAAGTGTCAACACTTAATACATAACAATAATTATCATCATTCACTAGCTGACATGATGCCCATTCTACATACATGACTAGTAAATGTCTTGGGCGGTAATCCCTTCGTCAAGGAATCAGCTATCATAAGATCAGTGCTAATATGCTCTATAGACACTCTTTGTTTCTGAACCTCTTTTTTAATGACAAAGTATTTCAATTCCATATGTTTAGCACATTTGGAATATTTGTCGTTTTTAGAAAAGAAGACTGCTGCGGACTTATCACAATAAATTTTCAGCGGCTTTTCAATATTGTCGACCAATCCAAGCCCTGAAATAAATTTTCTTAGCCATTTAGCCTGAATCGTGGCTTCAAAGCATGCCACAAATTCAACTTCCATAGTGGACACAACAATTACAGTATGCTTTGCACTTTTCCATGATATAGCTCTTTCAGCTAAAAGATACAGATAACCACATGTAGACTTTCTTGTGTCTATGCATCCTGCAAAATATGAGTCTGTGTATCCAATCACTTCAAGTTTGTTAGACCTTCTATAAGTAAGCATGTGACCTTTAGTTCCTTGCAAATATCTCACAACTTTCTTTGCAGCTTTCCAATGATCCATACCAGGATTACTTTGGTATCTACCCAACATCCCAACTGCAAAGCTAATATCTGGTCTCGTACAATTCTGAGCATACATTAAGCTCTCAACTAATGATTGATATGCTCCCAGCATATATACTTTTATAGATCAAAAACAGCAAGAAATCAGATCTAAAACTGTGTATAAAAGTGTATATGTGGTGAAATTATTGAATAAAAATTGTCAGACACTCTCTCACTCAAATTCTTCATGTTTACAGGAGGAAATTAACAAATAAAGGAGTAAGAAGAAAAATCAGACAGAAGCCCCACGCTCCAAACGTAGGAACCCACGCTTGAAGCGTGGGAAAGACTTCAGAACAGTGAGTCCACGCTTCAAGCGTGGAACTCCACGCTTCAAGCGTGGAGAAAACAAAAAAGGCAGAAGCTCCACGCTTGGAGCGTGGATCCTGCGCTCCAAGCGTGGGATTGAGATGGACAGCTGTCAGTTGCGAGAAAAGGAGGATTTTCAGGTTATAAAAAGGGCATAAGGCAACCCTAGAAGACATCTCTGATATTCTGAACAACTGAGGTCATTCGGAGGCGGAAGCTCTGGAGAGAGATCTCTTCTTCTACCTTTCTGTAGTTCTTTTAGTTTTTGTTTTCAATTGAATATTGGATTCTAGCCATGATAATGGTTGGCTAGAACCTCTTTGCTGTAGTTAGGGTCACGAACCCTTGTGAACCCCTGATACAATGGATTGAGTTTTTATGAATATATTTATCTTTTGAATTTCGTTCTATTCTGATCGTATTGTTATTGTTATTATTAGATCCGATCAATCTAGTAAGTAATAATAAATCTGAGGATTAGGGCCAACAAGAGGGATCTGAGGTCTTTAATCCGGAAAGGGGATAGAACGACGGTATGAACATGATCTAGACATAGACATGATTCATATTGTAGATGTTTCAATTATCGATCTTTATGCTTGATCTCATATAGGGCACCTCAAGGAATTAGGGTTCTATATGAGATTAAAGGGTTAATTCCTCAAGGGATTGAGAATTAACTATTGATACCTTTATCTGATAATTATCTAATTTCACGATTTATATATTAATATTTAACTTAATCCATAGTAAAAGGTGGGGATCATTGGTGAGTGTTCTCTAACTGCAGCGCTTTTCTCACATATTCAAACCCTTATTTCATTTCTTTTTCAAAAAGAACCAAAAACAAGTCTTTTAATTTTACAAATCAAATTCCCACACAATCCTGACATTCGTGTCAAAAACATCCTTGCAGATTTAATCTTAAAAGGAAGAGTTTTAATTGATTTAAACACACTCTCTGTGGATACGAACTTTGACTTATCATTGTATTACTTGCGCGATTCGGTACACTTGCCGATTCACGTCAATGATGCATATGGAGTTGCTTCCATTTCTTTTCGTTTCAATTCACTTTTACGACATTGCATGAGACTAAATTTATCTCCTTTCTGAATTGGAACTGGAGATGATGAGCAGTTTTCCATTCTGAATCTCTCTAGAACTTTATTAATTATGCTTTCTGAGACAAACCTAACATTCCTTGTGATCTATCACAGAATATTTCTATCCCTATCACATAAGTTGCCTCACCCATATCTTTCATTTCGAAATTACTAGAGAGAAACTTCTTAGTCTCATTTAAAAGACCAAGATCGTTAGTTGCAAGCAAAATATCATCAACATACAGTATCAATAAGATAAACTTGCTCCCACTTATCTTCAGATATATACATCGACCAACAAGGTTTTCTTTAAATCCAAAGGAAACAAAAGTATCATTAAATTTAAGGTACCAATGTCGTGAAGCTTGTTTAAGTCCGTATATTGACTTCTTAAGTTTGCACACCATTTGCTCTTTATCCTTTTCTATGAACCCCATTGGTTGGTCTATGTACACATCTTCATCTAAATCTCCATTTAGGAAGGCAGTTTTCACATCCATTTGGTGTAACTCAAGATCATAATGAGCAACCAATGTCATACTAATTCTTAAAGAATCCTTCTTTGAAACTGGTGAACAAGTTTCTTTATAGTCAATGTCATCTTTCTGAATGAATCCTTTTGCAACTAGTCTGGCCTTGTAACGTTCCAAGTTACCATGAGAGTCACATTTGGTCTTAAAGACCCATTTACAACTAACTCTCTTCCACCCTTCTGGTAACTCAACAAGATCTCAAACCTTGTTCTCCATTCATTGCTTGTGAAAATGTTACTGGGTCATCCTGAATACCCATGTCAAAATCAGACTCTTGTAGATATACCACATAATCATTAGAAATAACAGGTCTCATTTCTCTTTGAGATCTTCTTAATGCTATTTGTTGTGGTTCTTCTACTATGAGTTCATTTGGTTCATTAACAATGATTTCTTCATTAGTAGTGGGATCATTAAATCGTCTTTCATTATTATTGATTGGTTCAATAACATGAGGAACAATGACTATCCACTTTATGTGGTATTTCACTCTTACTAACTTCACCATTTCCAGATTCAATAATCCTTGTAGTATGATGAGGACAGTGAAATCTATACCCTTTGGATTTTTCTAGATAACCAATGAAATAACCACTGATTGTCCTTGCATCCAGTTTCTTTTCTTGCGGATTGTAGTATCTAATCTCTGCCTGACAACCCCAAACATGCAGGTGTCTTATACCAGGTTTCCTTCCAGTCCAAAGTTCAAAAAGAGTCTTGGGAATTGACTTACTAGGAACCCTATTCAATACGTACATGGCAGATTTTAAAGCATAAGTCCACAATGAAACAGGTAAAGAAGGATTACTTAACATACTTTTACATATCCAGTAAGGTCCTATTACGCCTTTCTGATACACCATTCTGTTGCGGTGTACCGGGCATTGTGTATTGAGCACAAATACCACGCTTTTCCAGAAATTTAGCAAATGGGCCCGGATATTGTCCACTTTCATCATACCTTCCATAATATTCACCACCCCTATCAGACCTGACAATCTTTATCTTTCTGTCTAATTTCCTTTCAACTTCATTAATATAAATCTCCAAAGCATTTGCAGCTTGAGACTTATCATGCAACAAATAGACATAACCATAACGTGAATAATCATCAATGAAAGTGATAAAATATTTTTCTTTATTGAAGGCATTAACATCAAACGGACCACATACATCAGTGTGTATGATTTCAAGCAGCTGAGTGCTCCTTGTGGCTCCTTTCTTTATGTGTTTTGTTTGTTTTCCTTTAATACAATCCACACAAACATTCAAATTAGTAAAATCTAAATCCGGAAGGATTTCATTCTTCATCAATCTGATCATTCTTTCTTTGGAAATGTGTCCCAAACATTTGTGCCACAAGTAAGCAGAACATTCATTAATTAAGGTACGCTTAGTACCAATGTTATGATGCAGAGTCATAATCATTTCATCATAAAGATTATCAAGACATAATTTATATAATCCATCACATAAAGTTCCATTACTAATCAAATGATTGTGCTTGTACAAACTGAAACTACCACTACCAAATTTAAAAAAGTATCCAGCAACATCAAGTTTGGAAATTGAAAATAAATTCCTAGATATACTAGGGACATAAAGAGTTTCACATAAATCCAAATGAAATCCACTGTCGAGAATCAAACGGTAAGTCCCAACAGCTTCCACCGAAACTTTCACTCTATTGCCCATAAAGACAAACTTTTCATTTGGCCTTGTGGTTTGGGTCATAAGGAATCCCTGCAATGTATTAGAAACATGAGTAGTACAACCAGAATCAATCCACCAAGTATTATAAGGAACTTCAGCTAGGTTTGATTCATAACATACATAAGCACTAGGCTTACCTTTCTTTTCGAACCAAGCGTTAAGTTTCAGGCAATCCTTTTTGAAATGCCCTTCCTTTTTACAGAAATGGCATCTCATCTTTGCATTACTTTCCTTTTGGTGGATTTTAGAAGAAGATGCCTCATCAATCTTATCCTCGTTTCTTCTCATGCTTCTTAGCTTTATTGTTTTCAGCTCCTTGATGCTTTACATAATTGATGGAATGAGCTCCCTGATTCTTAAGTCTGGTTTCCTCCTGAACTAGCATACTGTGCAATTCATGCACATTCCATTTATCTTTCATGGTGTTATAGTTCATTTGAAAAGAACCGTACTCAGACGGTAATGAGTTCAATACGAACTACACCAGAAAGTTCTCATCCACAGCCATTCCCAATGATTTTAATTTTGCCGCAATACTTGTCATTTCAATAACATGCTCATGCATAGTACGCGAACCAAAAAACTTCATGGTGGTCAGTGTACTCATAAGTGTCCCAGCAAGAGACTTATCAGCTGTTTGGGAGCGCTCTTCCACAAGTTTCATCATTTCTATGCCATTTACAATTTGTGGAAGAGCTGACTTGATGTTGCTTGCAATGCTCATTTTCATGTACATCAGACTTAATCTGTTGGATCTTTCCCAGTTCTTAAAATGGTTCCTTTCATCCTCAGTGCTTTCAGGAGTATTAGCAACAGGTTCCTCTTATCTAAGAGCCATATCCATACCCATTACCCCAAGGTAAAATTGGATATTTTCTCTATCCTTTCAGAGAAGTTCAGCCCATTAAAAACTGCAAAAATTGAGAACATGGAATGTGTAGCAACCGGTACTACGAGGAATAACATTTAAAACATTAATGCTTTGAGTCATACATGTCACATACTAACATACTTCACAGATTCAAATATTCTAACTTCAATGCATATCAATTGTAACAGCCCGTGTTAACCCGGATTGTTAACATACTATCGTATTAAGCCACGCTTAATTAAAATGCGGAATAACTTTTTCTTTAATTCAATTATGATGTCATTAACCTTAGCCAACTTGATTACTTAATCAATTTCATAAAATACTGTCTGTATATAAATTGCAAGACAACTAACTGAATACCTCATATATAAATGTAGTGTGAGTATCTAAAGTCACAGGACTACAACACATAGCCTGGACCATAAATCCTGATACTTTAATTACAACTTTAACTAAGAAGACAATAACAAATCTGAGTGGCATGGACAAACCCCATGCTCACCAAATAAGGCAACAATGCCCAATAACCATCTCAACATAATATCATAATCATAGCGGGAAAACATAACATCAATCAACATCCAGCATGTCAGCATATCATAATAATATCAACTCAGCTCTGGCCTCCTGCCACCTGAGCCCTCAACATTACCTGATCCTGAAATAAGCGTCCCCAAACGTGGGGTGAGATCTCTAAACAAGAAATCTCAGTAAGACAAGGGGTCCTCAAGGATCTTCCACCCCAAGCTCACTTACATGTGCAATATAAGTTCAAAAGCAATATTTCCAATATTAGTTCCAAAACTATGCAGTGCAACAGATATTCGTGACATGTGTGTTTTTACTATCTACTGGCCAGAGAAATGTAGGAATACGTCTAAACCCACATGAGTACAAGGAACACCGCTTGTACCTCACCCACATCCTCACCTTATTGTATGTACCACATACTCAGGCTTACCGTAAAGGTGGACACCACATGCATATCATAAAGGCACATTGTACATAACAGCTCAACAACATTTCCTAAAATCAAAGCATGAAACACAGCATGCATAAACCACATCCCCATGGGACATGGTGGAATCACAACATGGCTAAACCAAGGACACGAAAGCTTACCTTGCAAGCTAGCTATCCAAGCCAAGAGTCCGCACAAACTCAAAGTCCAAACACAGCAGAATCATAATATGTTTTAGACCAACAATTATATCAATATTCATATTCTAATATTTAAAATGTTAAACTAGACATCTTGAGGTTTCTAACAATATACTTTATGTCTCAATTGGAGTTGTATAACTCCGGTTATGTTTTTTGCAAAGTTCTTACAACAAGCTGAATTTCCAGCAATGGGGTCGCGACTTCAAACATAAACTCAGAGAAATCCACTCATCCAATGGATCTGTAAATTTACAGGGTTGTATCCCTATGTGCTAGCTTCACATAGGTCCAAACCTTGCTCAATTTAGAGCTCTGTAGCTCAAGATATCAAAATTTTACTAAACTAGGTCGCTGTTGTCTCGCGAAGTATTCGATTACTGCATTTTCCCAGAAAAGTATTCGAATACTGCCCGAAAAGTATTCGAATATTCTTCGACAGAATGCAGAAAACTGAGTTTTAAAGGTAAAATCGACCTCTAATGAACCAAACTCAATTTGGTGTCCAAGAACTCCTTAAACAGATGTTTATTAACATGCTATGAACCCATAAACACATTCCTTTTATCAAATGGTTCAAGTCACGATTTTTAATTGCTTAAACAAGCTTAAAACATCAAAATACACAAAGTGTGACCAAAGTATATCTTCCAAGTCTTAAAACTCCGAAAATGAAGTGGCTTGGAGCTCCAAACCCAGCTCCAAGGTTCTGTCCATATAGGTGTACGAAAATGAATAACAAGGTTACACCTTTCCCATTCAAAATGGCTTTTTGAAGCCTTCAAAGTCAAGGACAAGACTCTCACCACAAGAACACACCAACTCAGCCCCAAAATCACCCTATAACAGTGGCTACCACTCAGAAATGGAGAACCTTTCACTCTCCAAAGGTTCAAACACACTTACACAAGGACTCTTTATGAAGGACTCAAGAGAAATGGTGGTCTCAAGGTGAAGAGAAATGGAAGAAAAGAAATCACAAGGCTAAGGAGAAAATGAGGAACAATGGAACAGTGGCAGCTGCTCAGCCTCCTGAACACTCACGCATAGGATAATTTTCTAGGGTTATATGCCCACTAATGGTAGTATAAATAGCTACTTAAGTCATAACGCGCAGTATTAGCCTTAATAGCAACGCAAAAGATCTTGATCCCAAACTTTGGAATCTAAACATACTCATTTTTCTAAGATTTTTCATATTTTTATTTTATTTTTCGGAGTAGCTTTCCGGTACGCGCTTTTCCATAGCCAGTATCAGTTCTGGCATCATTTCTCATTATTTTGACTTGAAACTTGTTTTACAAGTCCTACATAATATTCTAGTAATTATCATGCATTTATTATAATTTTCCGAGATACTTTTTCGGTACGCATTTATACCGGGTAGCAGAACCGGTATCTGCACTTTTTTTCCGAAAAGCGACTTTCAGCATTTTTACTCACTTACTATAATTATTTAAGCTCAATAATAATTATTAGGGTCAATTATGGAATTATTTCCTAATTATTATAATTAATTCATTAATTACCTTAATTAATGGTGCGGGTTCTTACATCAATGTTCACCTTTGGGGATCCATTAACATACAACACTAACTATAATGATACTATATAAATCTCACATAATTTGGCAATGATGCATATCCCTATCATAAATATTTGTCATCTTTGGATGTCCAAATGCAAGGAAATATGCCAACAATACCAACATCCATGTTCATTTTATAAAACAAATAATCAACGTTTGGGTTGATCCCTAACTGTTCTATAATAATGAACTTCAATATACCACAACCAGAAAATCATATCATACTATTCATACCATGACAATCATGGCAATTGAAATAAAATTCATAATATTTGAAATTAAAATAACTCTTCAAGATTTGGTCACTTTGGTGACTAACAAATCTACCATAATTAATTTTAAAAAATAAAATATTTCATAAACAATAATAAGATTAAATTTTCACATTCAATTTTAATCCAACCACATCACATAATCAAATTCATTACTGTATTTATATAATAATATATATAAATATTAAGCCACAAGCATGTTTTTCTCCTTAAAAAAAATTATGAGAATAACAACAGAGGTGAATCGTTAAACAGTAAAGATTTCCATGTGTCCTTTTGTATAAATCGTTATATATATATATATATATGCAGTCACATTACAAATCATTTGCCTATATATATATATATATATATATATATATATATATATATATATATAGGCAAATGATTTGTAATGTGACTGCATATAAGCATTGGTGCAGTCACATAAAAATTACGTCGTTTTGGGTGGAAAAAAGGAAGTTCGCGTTTAAAATTAATTATAGAAAAATAAAAATATTATATTTATTTGCACCTTTGTATGATTATGATTCCCCATATTTAATGTTTTATATTTTTTCCACCTTTATTCCCCATATTTAATGCTTTCACATTAATTCAAAGGTATTCTTCGACCATAACCGAAGACTAATTCCCATCGAGCATTGTCGGACCCTTTCGGGGGCGGCTCATCCAAATCCTTTTTTCGCATTCCCAAGGCTCGAACTCGATACCTCTGATTAAGGGGCATAGGCTCTTTACCACTTGTGCCAAAGGAGTTTGGTAATTGATTTATTTTTTAATTCTAACCAAACATATAGTACTTATTTAATTGTTTTAAATTTTAAATCTTAACCATAACAAACAAAACTAATCAATATTATTTAATATGAAATTAAATGCAATGATATGCATCGGAGCTTAGGAAGATACTATATATGATATAATATTATATGTAAAAAAACATCTAACCACTTGTATCTTCAAGTTCTATCTTCAATTTGAGATTTTTTGAAAACCCTTTATTATCATCAAAATATATCTTCCATTATGCTTAGGAGGTCTTCAAATTAATATAAGAAAACAAATAATCATGGTTATATTTATCTCATTTTACATGAGACAATTAATTTCCTACACACGTAAAAGATCGGTGGGTCCCACTTCTTTTTTTCTCTTTCCTCTTACCTATGGTCCCACTTGCAATCTTGTTTCTACAACATAAGATAACTATTTCCCTACAACATAAGAAAATTATTTTTCATAAATAAAAAATGACATAATTTTTGAGTGAACGAAGATAAAAGATAAAAAAATAATTATTTGTAATTATATATATATATATATATATATATATATATATATATGTATATATATATATATATAAAAATTTGGTGGGGTCCAATTCTCCTGACACCATATATATATATATATATATATATATATATATATATATATATATATATGGGTAAAGTTTCTCATGTTACTTGAGAACTCACCTCCGTTTTGATTAATAAAGACACAATGAATTTTTTTTTTTATCTATAAATGGGCACCCTTCATAAAAAATTGCAAAAATTGTGCTTGCAACACATATATATATATATATATATATATATATATATATATATATATATATGACAAATAGTTATGTATATGCATATTATTAAAGTCGTTTTCGGATCATATGCCCATATAACTTGTAGATTCACAAATTTTCATAATATCAATCAGAATATTAATTGTTTGCGTAATTTTCATTTCTAGATGTTTGTGTTATCTTTTTCAAAGCATTGATTTGGGAATATATCTGTGGTTTGTCGGTAGAAGCTGCCCGCTGTGGAGGAACAGTTGTTTAATTTGTTGAATTAATGACCATGACCAAGGATAATATAGACTTACGGATAAGGTAATTTTCTGGATATATTAAAAGGTATGCTTAGCGATGTTGTGAAGCAGGGTTCATGATGCTCATCTCATCAAAGCAGCGTCATGAAGATGCCAACGTTGGGACAGCATCAGATCCACTATTCCGCTCCGCTTACAAGTTGTTATAGCAAGAACAAGGAAGTAACAAAAATATCTCGTGTACCTAAAGAAAAAATCTTATCGAGAGAAGGCGGTACTAGGAAGGAAAAAAGAGAGATCACAAATGGACACCACATACATTCCATTAATTGATATATTACATATATCCTAATTATGCATGGGAATTATATTTATAAATTTTTTGTTCACGAATTCTTATAAATTACATTATGTTCTCACGGGAGAATATTAGGTTACACAATGTTCTCCCGGAAGTATATAGTATAATTTGTAAAAATTTATAAAATAAATTTATGAACAGATCATTCCCCATTATTTAATATATAAATAGTTGCATTACATTTCAGTTATTTCAACAGTAAAATGACTATTTGATCAATTGATCTGAAGAAAAAATGAATGACATGAAAGAGTTCATTTATTTCATTACTTTAATCTCATTTAAATTTTCATTATTAATTTTATGGTATAGTTTATATATTTAATGTGATTTTTCAGAGATTTCTTCACCGGTTTATATCATAAAACCACTCGTTAAGTTAGAACAATAACTTACCTGTTGATCCACATGTTTTAACGTAAGCCGCGACGATTAAAATCCACTTTGGTGGATGAAGACTTCAAAAGGCACTGTTCATTTGAAAAAAAAAAATTTGCACAAGATACAATTGCTTATACGGTACTATTTTGTACGTACAATATTATTCATCTAAACGGTACTATTCACGGTTAAATAGTGTAACTAGATACAATAAATAAATAGAGTATTTCTCCACCGGTTCATACAATTAATAAATGAGTTTTATAATTCTCATGTAACATGAGACTTTGAATTTTCCTACACACCCTTCAATTTCTGTGCCAACGTGATCCTACACATAATTTTTTCTAATTGATAATTCTCATGTTGAATGAGAAATATAAAACCCTTAATAAATAGTGCAATTAGCCAATAGAAAGCAAACAAGAAAAATGCTTTAATAACATTTTTAATGCAGCCTACCTTTGAGATACCTACTTTTGCTTAGCAAGTTAAAGGTAGCACCTTCATTATAAAATTCTGTCTTTAGGTCTTTTGTCCTACCCTATCTTGGCGCTAAACAAAGGGTATAAAACTAATACAAACACAAATCGCTTTCCCATAATAATTAATTTTTCTTCTCTAATGTTCATAGGTTGTTGGCAGTGCGTGATCACCTTCTTAGTATTATTTCTACATTTTCAATTGCAAGATACTTCGCAAAAAAAAAAAAAAAAAAAAAAAGTGAGAATACTGATAGCTTAAAATAAAATTGTGCGTAAAATTTATTCCTCCTCACATCTATCATTATCCGTCATGAATTTCAAATTGCACAATTAATTTTGAGAATGTAATCATAACTGAAAAAGCCACGCATTTAAAAAATAAAGGATAAGTGGATAATCACTCGATATAACTAAAAAGACTCATTACTATGAATTTTTTTTGGGTCAATGGTTAATTTCTTAGCAATATAAACAATTCAACATTTGGATTGAATTGGTTCTTTATATAATATTAGAATCTCGGTCCATCCTTCAAGCTCAATGAGATCTCATCTAAGAAGCCGTGTTAGAGATATATAAAAATTATTAACATAATCTCCTGCACCACCTTAAACTTTTGAGTTGAATTAGTATTTTAGTCACCGTGTTCTTAATATTTTGTTTAAGTGAACAGACTAGTTCACCCATTTTCACAATAGGATATGTTTTTTGGAAAGTGGACAAGAAAGCAGAACAAATTAGATATGAGTTTGGATACTCTTCAGTCTTCAGTTCATTATAGAACTGAATGAGGTGCAGTTTAAGTTCCACGGTTGTGCATTCATTAGTTTATCATAAATAAATAAAAATGGTTTTATGTGTTGAAATCTTCTGAATTTATAGAATAAATGCTATTGAGATATATAGTCCCACATTGATTTTATGTGCAATTAATGTGGAGTTTTATAAGGCCTTGGGCACTCCCACCCTTTGAGCTAGCTTTTTGGGTGATATATCCCAAGGTTCTTAACATGGTATCAAAGACCTAGTGTTCGATCCTCACTGCCCCCACTTTCTCTTGTGGAATTTCTTAGCACACGTAGGTTAAGCCTGTTGCATCATCCACTCTTCAAGCCTAATGTGCTCTTGTGTGAGGGGGCGTATTGAGATATATAGTCTCATATTTGGTTATATGTCCAACTATTGTGGAGTTTATAAGGCGTTTGGCACCTTAACAAATGCAAAGGATCCTGTTCCACTAGCTATCTTCTTTCTATCAGCACTGTGTTGGGAGAATTTCCAACCAAGAAAATGATAACTTCATGTTTAGATTAACGGAAAAGCAACTTTTTGTTTCAACTTCTACTCAAATTGAATTGAAACCCACAACCACAACATGTTCAAACACTACAACCATGATTTTGTCAACCATGTTAAAATATAATCCAAACATACTAATAGCATTTAATATTTAGAGACAACAGCATGGCATAATTCTCTACACAAAGAGTTTCAATATGACACAAATTATGGAACTATTTATTGAATGGTAGCCCCTGCAGCTATAATCACGTTATTAGCTAAAACAAACACGGTTGATCACTTCTCTTGCAACTTCTTCGGTTCTGTGTTTACTCGCTCAAGCATTAAACGTTCTTGAACCATAGATATATAAATTCCAGCTTTGGTGTCCACGCTTTCATCAGCAGGCACGCCATATAACTCTTCCAAATGGCTCATCAAGTCACCCCTATTGTCTGCTACAACAATTGAAACCTTAGGATTTGATTGTGCAATTGCATAGTCATGGTGCACCACAAATCCCACTGATGCAGGGGAAGGAGAAGAATGATTTGGTTTCACATTGGTAGTTGTATATTGCATAGTTGATGAAGGCTTTGGTCCCTTATAGAAAGGTGCCAATTTTCCTTTCAAGAACCCTCTGCTACGCTTTCGGTTTGCCTCCATTTTCACTAGGAAATTATGATAACACGAAAGGTGCTAAATGAGTGTACGGTGTTAATTTCAGTAGTTCAGTAACAAGAGGGTGTGGGGTATTTATATTGTTTTGTGAGTGCCCTTTTTGTGCAGAATTTGATTACAGATATGTTCTGGATACAACTTATATTAGGCCCACCAGATGGGCTCAACCTCTTAAAGCCCAAATTTAGAATCTTCTAGAGGTCACCCATGACAAGCCATGGAAGTTCACCACTGGGACATTCTCCTTCCTCCTCTCTTGTACACTGACAGGAGTAGTATGTCTTGTCGAAGGACAAGACATGGCTTAGGACAGCATAGGGAGGACCAACGGTCTTCCCCAAAAGAGGACTCTCCTCTCTAAATACCCTTCTCACACATGGAGGGGGATTAGCTTCTTCTTCCTCACTCCTCTCATATGCTGTCATACACACCCCCTTTGAGCACATACATGGGAAGCTCCACTAGTGTCTTGGCCTTTACCATTACTACTATGGACACCCCTATATCAACATACTCCACCCTCCATGGGAGACGTCTATGTACCACTATGTGTACAAGATAAATATGAACCATATGGTCCCTCATCTAAAAATCTAGAGGCATAATCTCTTTAAACTTGTATTGGCTCAATGGTTTATTCCAATTGTTAGTTAATTAAGTTTGGTTGCTTCAAGAAATATCAAGTTTTGCTAAAAGAATCGATAATTTTATTTCAATACTAATACTTTAGCTAGAAAAATCTAGCCTACAAAGATTGGAAAAGGATCAGATTCAGTCTCTGTGGAACCAAATTTCTTGTGAAGTTAAGCTTCATAGGGCATCTAGAGAGCAATCATATCTTTCCCTTCATTTGGATTTGTTATGCTTTAATGATTTTTTGACACGTACTTCTAGCTCGCTGTTATGAAAAATGGGATATGCTTATTTTAGGAGTTTTGTGTAAAGGGATACATATACATGGCTCCACATTATGCTTGAGAGTTCAGATTTTAGAGTAAAGGGATTTATACTCCATCCACTATACCCAAGCTTTTCGACTATGTATGTACCATCACCTCATTAAGATACGAGAAACCTAAGAATTTCTTGGTTTTCTATGTACTTAGGAAAATTGCCTATTTAAGCACTTTTTGGGGCCACTAACACGGCGAGTGACCAGATCTTCGTACAACATAAGAGGAGAGGGAAAACCATATCTTCAAAAGGATTGTAGAAAACAATAGTGGATAATGGATAAGGATAGTGTCTTTTTCACTACTTAGCATAGTCTCAGGGGAGCATTTTCTTATAGCAAGAAACTCTAATTTTGGACTTTTTATTTGTTAATAGGTTATATAATTTTATAAAAGGGGTTAAATAGATAAATTCAAAATTTTCATAAAAGTCCATGTTATTGTGTAATATATATATGTCTATTAAATTCAATTCGTAAGTGTGTTAGGTCATTATGTATAGTATTTGTATGGGAATGACTCGTTTACAATTTATTTTTACAAATTACACTAAGTATGACCGGTCATACATTCTTGATTGAAGTATGATCGGTCATACTTAGTGTAGTTTGTAAATATAACATTCCTCGTATTTGTAACTTGTGGCCCATAATTGGTGAAAACTATTATTACGGTTATATTAGAAGGTCTAACATTTTCCTCCATTCTTGACTATTCTTTCCATTAGGTTCTTAGCCATATTGAGGGAGAGTGACCAAAGTGCCACGTTTTGACAAAAAATTACCAAACTGCCACGCCAACAGTAAATTTTGCCAAAATGCCACGCGGCATAATTCGCTACACAGTGTAGCGAATTATGCATGCAAGTAATTCGCTACACAGTGTGGCGAAATATGCCACGTCAGAACCAAAAATGCCACATGTCAAATTTTGACATTTTGGCATAATTCGCTACCTTAGGTAGCGAATTTTTTTGACACGTGGCATTTTTGGTTCTGACGTTATATATCGCTATGTGTAGCGAATTACTTGAGCATAATTCGCTACACTGTGTAGGAGAAGATGCCGCGTTGTATTTTGGCAAAATTTACTGTTGGCATAGCAGTCTGGTAAATTTTTTGTCCAAACGTGGCAAAATGGTCACTTTCCCCATATTGAGGTAGTTAGAGAAGAATATCCTAATACTCTTGACTATTGACATATTAAGTACGTGTAATGTAATTGTTTCATGTGATATTTAAAACTTTTTTGAGGGAACTAAGTTATATATAGAGAGAGAGAGTCGATTGAGGAGAAGATCTTGTTCTTGAAGTACACATTCGCTCACAATATCTTAAGTTTTTTTGAAGGTAACTAATCTCAAACACATATTCGAGAGATACACAATTACTTAAGATTTTTTTTAAGTGTTATAAATTATAAGGGGAAGGTTATGTTTACAAATTTTTTATTTATAAATTCTTACAAACTACACTAAGTATGACCGGTCATACTTAGTGTAATTTGTAAAAAAAATTTATAAATAGATTCTTCTCCGGATTATAATGTTCACATAATAAGTGATGCAATTCTTACAATCGTAAAAAAGATTTAGGTTTGATGTGTCTAATCAATCTTTTAGCATATAGATTCTTAGTATATCAATAATGCATGCTTGATTGCAACAGGGATGCAGGGTGGGTGTACTGTGTCTTATGAGGTGGAGAGGCATCTAATTGTTGTACATAAGATCTAGCTTTATTGGCTTTGCGTTTCGTGTTTGTGTGTCCATAATATGTATGCTCTTGCAATCCTTCTTTGCTTTAGTTTGATGGGGCAAGCAACGGTTGAGAAGAGTAAAATGGTCATACCCACTTGGCTTGCATTGCTTTACTTGGTCATGTACTTCCACAAGAGACGAGAGTCCTAAAGTAGTTGAGGATTCAAGGATAAGATATTCCAACTGATTATTATCTAGTTGTACATCGAACAAATGCAACTTGGGTTTGTTTGGATTCTTGGTTTTTAAGAGAGTTTTGAGTTTTTCACTGCTATGGAATCTGAATTATGTCTGAATAAGGACAAGAGAGTGAGTTTTGAGTATTAATGGAATAAATTTCAAGAAGACATTTAAATCAAATTGTAGGTAGGCAATCTCAATTCATTTCGTTACTGTTTTCATCATTAGGAATTCAACTATTCATAATCGATAATTAGTTAGAAAATATCCATTTCAGTTATTCACGGCATTTACGTTTTTGGCAAGAACTGGCTTAAGACTTTATCTTTGGGAAGGGCCGCTTTTCCTATGAATAAAGGGCAAGAGAATCTAATCCTAGCTAGATCCAAAAGTGAATTAGCTTTATATTTTTCTAGCGTATCAATCCACATTTTTCTTTTATTTCTTTTTTTAGAGTTAATTTAACTCTAATTACCTCTTTGAAGCGATTTGACTCTCCTGATATCTTCTTGAGTTTCGACTTTTGTAGGTTATGAGATTAATCTGGAGTGCGAGAAGATAAGAGAAAATAGTATGGGGGATTGAACCAAAACGTTTTTTTTTCCACTAATTCAACTCTCTTTTTACCAATTGAGGTACCATCATTTAGTACAAGTCATTTTTTTCTTCTTTAATTGTCCCTCGTCTAAAAAAATGTAATACTTATTCTGGACGCACATAATTAGAGTCACATAGATCTTAGAAGATAAAGTTTAAGTTAAAATGAATTCTATCCGAACACTTTAACCTATACATAAAAACTCTTTATAAATTTTCACAAAAAAAAAAAACTTTTTATAAATAATGAGTTGAACATTCTCACACCTTATCGTCTATTATTGTGCATACACACTATCTTTCTGACTTCTAGCCTTTTTCTTGTACACAATAATTTGTCACCATGTATCTACTTCATAATTATATCTCATATTAACTACTATCCTCTTGAACAAAGAGCGAAAATTTTCTTATATTTAAAATTATGTAAAGTGCTGTCTTCAATTATATGCATGAATAGACCCTAAAACAATTATGTTTAGAATAAAGGAAAAGTGTGTATAATTATATTGTGTCATTTTAAGAATAGACAAAAAAATAAAGGTGTTGGTCTCACCTCTTTGTGAGAGTGAAAGGATGTAAATTGTGTAATTTAAAAGTATATACACTTTTGCCTTAGAATAATGATGCTATTGATTTTGTTGTTTTACTATATATAATCCAAGATTACTTTAACTATTTAGTACAATTAAATGGAAGATATAGGATGTTGAATACTAAGATTAAAGTATTTGTGAGTGACAAGAGATTTACTTAACTTTGTTGCTAAGACCGCCAATGTTTGAAGAATCTAAATATGTTGCAACTGTCTACTTTGTTGCTAACCTTGTAGCTAGAGGATATGTCGTAGAATATTCTTATTGAAGTTTTTTTTTATTTAATTGTTTTTTTAAAATTTATGATTCTTGGATGAGATTGTTTTTCCTTATTTTTTGAAAAAAAACAAAAAAAGTCTGAAAAAATTCCCCAAATCTCTATGAGGATTTTTTACTAAATAACTGAAAATGTCATAACATATAGTATAAATTTATACTATCAAACCTTTACATACCAACGCACCTAAAATTCATGGTGGTTTGCACTATATTCAGATATTGATGCTAGGCAAAGCAATAGGGTATTGAACATTAGTGGAAATTCATGGTGGTTTGCAAGCTATATTCAGATATTGATGCTAGGCAAAGAAATAGGGTATTGAACATTAGTGGACGTATGTGCATAATTTCCAAACACTCGGACTAATTTTACTATGGCCCAATCCAGCTCTAATAGAAGCAAGTTTAACAACGCTATTAATTATCAACTTAAATGTAAATTTATCTTGAGCGAAACATTTTTTTATGATTAATGAAAAATTAAATTTTAACATTACGTAAAAAATAATGAGTTAAAACATATTTTCATTATTAATTTTTTTAGTTATTAAATTTATCTTTTTAAATTTTTGAAGTCTAAAAAACTTTAAGTTATTAAAATAGGGAAATATTTTTCTTACCTTTGCATGAGACAAATTTTCTCATGACCCACTTTTTTTTTCTTTTTCTTTCTTCTTCTTAATGAATCACATCCATTTTTTTTATACGTTGAATAAAATAATTTGTCTGATACAATACGAGAAAAATCAAATCTATTAAAATAATATCTTTTTTAAGGGCTTTACATTTCTCATTAATTGATGCTACTAAAATTGATTCTACACACACATACTTCAAATGCATTTTTCCACCATAAACAAAAAATAAAAAATAAAAAAATTATTACACGCAAAATGATCTCTCAGATAATACAATTCTCCTATTAAAGGAGAAATAGTTTTCCGATTTTTTAAAGCTACTTCCATTAAATTACTAATTTGGAATAAAAATTCAATAAAAAATGAGGATGAAAGTATGGCTTTTATATGCTAAATGCTTATTCATCAATTAAAAAACTAATTGTTATAAGTTTTAAATTTAAAAAGCCGTAACGTAACTAGTCAATTTTATAAATGATTCGCTATATTTTGTGCAAGGTCCGTCGACCCTACAAAATTAATAATTTTATTTTTAATATATATATATATATATATATATATATATATATATATATATATATATATATGGGTAGGACCATTTGACACCGGTATCAAATTTTAAATTTGACACTTCATCTGATAGCTGTTAGATTAAAAAAGATCAACGACTCTGATTTGTAAGCATATGACACTATTGATCTTTTTTGATCTAACGACTATCAGATGAGGTGTCAAATTTGAAATTTGACATTGGTGTCAAAGGATTATATATATATATATATATATATATATAGGTTGAATGACCCTTTTGTTTTTTTTTTCCAATTTGTCCCTATTCTAAAAATATACATCAATTTACTCCTATTTGATCATATTGACTAATATTTACTCGAGTAATTGGGAAACTTTCTGAAGTAAATAAGATCAATTACTCCAGTAAATATGGGCAATGAGCAACTCAAATTTGAATCCACGAATATTTTTTATTCAAATCAAGTTCTAATGTCTTGTGCATAATAATGGATTTAGAATATGTGTTTGCGGGTCCGAGAAATTTGAGGACACTCCCTTATTCAATTCTTTAAACCTTACAATGATGTAAACTTCAAAAGGGCATAACTTTTGATTTGATTGTCCGAATTAGGTGTTTTTTTTAATTTCACGTAACTTGATAGGTTTCTGGAATAACAAAGTAATTAGATTAAATATTTAAAAGCCACGTGAACATAAATATGTACATAAAATTTATTAGGGCATAAAGAGCTTGAATGAAGATTATTCTCAATTGCTTTGGACCCTCGAACCGATATATGAAATCCAAATATATGTGTGGGTGATATAATAATGGGGACATATTGAGTTAAATGTGGATTGTCCTCAATAGTAAAGGACCCAAAAACATTCATCCCAAATCCATTTATGCATGTACAAGACATTATAACTTTGGTTTAATAAAAAATATTTGTGGATTCAAATTTGAGTTGCTTATTGCCCTTATTTACTAGAGTAACTGATTTAGTTACTGAAATAAATATCGATTAATTTGATATAATAAAAATAAATTGATGTATAATTTCAATAAAAGATTAAAATTAATATATAGTTTAATGCCAAAGGTAGCTCAGTTTGCAACTGAGCTCCCAAGGATTTGCTTGATTCCGGGGTTCAAACCCTAGCTCAAGCAAATTCTTGGAAAATCTTTGGGGGCCAGAGGGGATATGCCTCCTCCAAGCGAAGCTCAATGCACCCACTGTTCCAATGAGGGGCTAGTCTACAGGCCGTATCTCGAGGTCAATGTGACCAGATGAGGTTGAATGGGGATACCTCCGGGTTATACAAAAAAAAAAAATTAATATATAGTTTTAGAGGGGGAGGGGGGAAATCAATTTTCTACTACTAACTTACTAAAAGTGAAAAGATTGATTCAATGGTGATTAAATAGGTAGTGAAATTGTAATAGAAGATTTTGGTAATAAGAATATCTCTTCTCAATTTTTATATAGTAGCTACCCCTTTTAAGTTTTCACTTAATCGTGTATGACTGATCTGATTCAACTTGAAGAACTAGGCCCAATTAGATGTACGACTAATGGGCCCTATTGACCAACTATTGGGCCTCTTGTGTCATCGTCTTTCTCCGGAAACCCCCCATTTTGTGCACTGAACCTCTCTTACCAGCAGAAAACAGTGCAGTATTTTTTCCGAGTTGGATCGTGAGTTTGTGAATCGGTGTGCGAATAAGAGCCATGGGGTTGACGAACTTCGTGTTGACGGTGGCCGGTGTGACCGCCGCCGTTCTTTTTCTGAGGAGTGACGTTAAGCAATCTGCGTCAATATTCAAGCGCAACGTCAAGCACATTCGCAACTGGCTCGAAGAAGAAACCGCTGCTTCTTCCAAGTGAGTCTCACTTTCCCATCATCTCCATATTCAAGCGCATGTGAAAAGCGTTTTTTTGTTTGTTAAAAAGTTTGGATTTTGGGTTCTGGGGTTACTTCGATTTTCCTTGTATATGGGTTGAGCTTTTGTCTTTGTTTTCTTTTCATCTTTTTGAATTTTGTACAAGTGAAAATAGGTACTATGTGATTGGAGATAAACCATTGATTAGAAGATTGAAGGGTTTGTGTTTTTTTTTTTTTTTTAATAAAATCAAGCACATGGGTTATATACTTTGGAACCTTAAGCTATATACTTATTTTTCGATTTATTTACTTGATTAGGGGCTGAATTAGATTGTGCTAATGTGCTAGCTCAATACCATATGCTTTCTTTAGACGTGTGAATTGTATTTGACATGTTTTTATACTTAGCCGTTTTTATTTGCTTGTGTGAGGCACTGTTTTTATTGCACCAAAATTCCTTTTTACGTTCATGTTACTAGAGCTTGTACTAGTATAGGTAGGTTTTAGATAATTTGTATTGCGGGAAAGATTTATGAAGCTGATGTTGGCTGAAGAGAGCTGACTTTTGTTATTTTTCTTCTTCTTGTTTGCCCTCTCTTTAACTTGAGTTGATGAGAATAATGTAAGTGAAGTATTGTTTTAACTTTATATTTATAGTGTATTCATGTAAGGGATACATGATGCCTTAGTTTTGTGATTGATATGCTGCTAGAGTTGTTTTCGGTGATATACTTAAATTTTGGTGTTGTTCCTTTTGTTGGTATTAGCCGGTGACTGGAGGAATGCGTTTAACTATTCGGCCTAAATTTTGAATTATTTCAAGTTGTTACTAATCAGCAACATAATATGTGAGACACTTTGTTTGTATTGTTTTGTTTTACCGATAAATCATGATGACATTTAGAAAGAGGATGATGAAGGTAATGAAAAAATGCTATAGCGTTATAGCGGGTTGCGGTTGCGGAAATAGCGGAATAGATTTATAACAGAAATAATGACAAAAGAAACAATTTTTAAAGGATTCAGATATATTTCTGAGAGAGACGGTCTCCCCCCTTATTTTTTGTAATTTACAATTTAGGAAAAAATTACATTTTGAATGATAATCTTGCGATCGCATCATTAACTGCGGTTTTTTGCGGCGAGAGATTTACCAATGAATCACTAAATTTTGTTGCGGAAAAATTAACCTCTATGCTATTATGCAGCCCGCCACTACAGTTCTACTGTTTCTGATTGGAAGGGATTTACAACTTAGATACAAGTTAAAGTGAAGATGAAGATTTGGATGTTTATGATTTCAATAAGTTATTTGATTTTGACATAAAACAGCTTTGTCCAAGTTAATATTAAATAAACATGCAAATCAGTTTGAATTTTAATATTTGATCAATTATTTTTGAGTTGGATTGTTAAATTTGGTTTTTATGTCACATTTTAAAATATTTGTGCACTGTTTTCCATATGATTTTCCGGTCCATTGAGTCAACCCTAGAAAAAAGTGTAAGCTATGAATCTTTTCAGATAATAATTTGATGATTTTGGGTTGTATTGTTTTGTTTTACTATATTGGGAGAGGATGATGAAGGTGCAATACTGCATTTTGAATGTTTCACATTTTCGGTATATTTCTGATGTTTTTTATATATTTACAGATGTTATCTTCCTTTAATTCTTGCCTCATCATTAACTGATAAGAGATTTACCAATGAATCACTAAATTTTTTCCTTCAATTGGAAAAACAAAACAACTGCAGTTGATTGGGCTCATCCTATTTTTCAAATAAAACAGCTTTGTCCAAAATATTAAATAAACATGCAAATCAGTTCACTTATTTTGATTGAGTTGGTTGTTAAATTAGTAGTATTAGGAGTAGACTCGGAAAAGGTTTGTGCACTGGTTTCCATATGATCTTCTGGTCCAATGAGTCAACCCTAGAAAAAAGTTTGAGCTATGAATCTTTTCAGATAATAATTTGATGATTTTGGGTTGGATTGCTTGTCTATATTGGGAGAGCATTTGTGCAATGCTGCATTTTGAATGTCTCACTTTTTCGTATGATGTTGTTTATATATTCAGATATCTTCCTTTAAATTCTTAATTGTAAATATTTCATGGGAATCAATGGTAGAAGGGGTGCATGAGAATTAGGTTGGGTTGCCTTTTTGCTTGTTTAATGAGCGAAGAAAAAAATGAAGGAAAAAGGATAATGCATAAAATTTCAATTTTACCTGTATGAAAATTTTTAGTTAACAAAATTTAGGGGATAAAATAGTGAATGGCAATTTTGTTTTATAATCAATAAAGTTGTTCCTCCTCATTAGCCTTGAATTTCAATGGTAATAAAAGGTTCGATTGAGGGGTAATGGTTCCCCTGAATCCTTTCCCTCTTCATAAATTTTTATATTCCTAAATAAGGGTAACTGGGCATGAATGCTTGACTTTATAATGGGTCTTCTGATTATCATTTGTTGATGATACTGTGCAACGTGAACTGGCTATATCATATGATAAGTTGATAACTTGGTCGTTGATGGATCATTTGATTCTGGTTTCAATACACATATGTCTATCCTTTTTTGTTGTCTCTCCCACCGCCCTCTCTTTTACCCTTCCAGTGTTGAATGTAGGTGATGGTTATTTGTTAAGTCCATAATTCATAGATTGTAATATGATTTTTGCTTCTTTTCAGAGCAATGGAGAAGTCCACTCCAAAAGAATTGGAAACAAAGGTTCCTCCAAAAGACATTCCTAAGGAGGACAAAGACTAATGTTTATGCAGGTGATGGGGATGTTTTTTGCAGTAATTTTGTTTTTTTCATTGTGATTCTCTCTTACTGTCTTTGAATAGTTGTATGGTTTTCTTTTCTTTTTCTTTTTCTTTTTTTTCACTAAAAATTTATCAATATCTGTTAATATAACTCTTGAAGTATATTCTATGTATCTTCCAATAATGAGAAAAGTTATGGTTATTCCGCATTCCCAGTTTTTATCATATTTGCATGATCTGACTGCTAGAACCATCTTGCCGTGACCTTTTTTAGACTTAAAAATGTTGGCTTTTGGAGTGCAATTTTTTTGTTTTTACTGTAAGGTGATATTAGGTCGATCCTTAGATTAGTAAGATTGTTCCTTAAGGTCACTTGTTTGAGTTGAGAAAACAACCTTTTTGTAATAATACAAGGGTAATATTGTGTACAGTCAAATTTCACCCCGACCTTTACAAAGTTGGGGAGTAATGAGCATCGGGTTTGCCCTTACTATAAGGTGATATATTATTAAATTATTAGACATGAAAGGCTTAGGTGAGTTAGGTCCTGTTTTGGACCTTCCTAGTGAGTCCCATAGCTTCTAGAAGCAATAGACTCGGATAAGAGATAGGATTCATTATCTTATCTCCTAGGACTCTTTACCTACAAGTAACTCAATCTATAAATAATGAATTAAATCTCTCAGGTGCACACTTTCTAATCTCTCTTAGCTATTAATGTATACACATGTCGCACCTTTGGCTTTAGCCTCATTATCGTGCACAATGATCTACCACCCTTTTACAGGAGTGGATTCATGTGGAAAAATGATTATGTGGTCATGTTATTTGATCATAACCACTCATTGGTGATGAGATAAGAAAGAGAAAATTGTATAATTTTTTTTTTTTGGTGAAAAAAATGTATAATTTTTAAATAAATGGTTGTGATCAAATAACATGATCACATGATCACTTTTCATATGAGAGGATCCATTCCTGCGAGACTGCCCTCGCATCGATCAGGTCCTTTCAGGAAAATCCTTTTTCCCTGGCCTGTATCCAAATTCATGCCTTACTTATTTTGCCTTTTTTTTTTTTTTTTTTTTTTTCCTTTTGCTTATGCGATGTGTAAGTGCGACAAAGATTTAAGTGGGGCTCTTTCGTGGTTTGTGTCATCTCACCAATTTGCTTAAACCAACCCAACCCAATCACAAATGGTGGGTTGGTTAGGTTCTGGGGTTAGGTTGGGTCTGAAGTAATTGGATCCATTGAGCTTGGGTCGGTATATAGGTTTTGACGCTCTGAACGTAATGGAACAGTCATATCCAAGTTTTTTTTTTTAATTAATCATTAGTGATATGTTAATTTTATTTTATTTTAGTAAATGGTTAAATTGTATTTTAGGTCCGTGTACTTTTTGACAAAATTCAAAGAGATCTGTAGTTTAAAATTTGTAATTCGAGAGTGGATTCCGTGACCCAATTTAATTTGAAAGCGTCAGGACCCAATTAGAAATTTTTTATTATTGGGATCTATTTGAGTTTTCCTATAAAGTACAGGGATCTACAAAGTTTAACCTTCCGGAAATGATATTATGAGCCCAGATGCCCTTAAAAAAAATGAATTTGTTTAATCCTTGATTGAAATAATTGGTGGGTAGCAAATGGAAAGTGCTCCATCTAACCTCACCAAAAAAAAAAAGTATGGAGATGATGACACACGATATGAAGTTTGAACGTTAACAATTTGCTTGTGATGGCTTGTAAACTATGTCTTATTGACTTGTGGGTTCAGGGTAGATTATGACTTTTATGTTATCGTTTATTATTGCCTTAATGGTTAAGACGCGTGTTAGGATTGAGACTTTGATTTATGTAATGCTTGATTAATTTGGATTTGAACTTTTCTTGGGGTAGTTTAACGATGTCCAAGGACCTAGGGGAAAGGAAAGGGGGATGAGCGGTGCCTCGTGAGTGCGACTCCTTGGCATGGACATGGAATTTCATTCGACCTTATGTGATACGTGTTGGAGCTTTATGAATTCAAGAGTTGTTTATTTATTTTGGCATTTGTTTTAATTTTTTTATATATATTATTCATCCATTACTTAATTAGTCCAATTCGAATCGAGTAAGACCATATGAATGACAAACACTTCGTATCAAATTTTAACACAACTGTATTTTCAGGGATTCAAACTCAAAAACACTAATTAAGTTGAATCTCTTATAAATTAATGCATCTACTTGGGGGTTAAGTTGATACATCATGTCACATAGACATATTTTTGTAGGACCCACCAAATATTAGGGGAAAAAAATAAAGATAAAAGCTTGCACGGAAAACGATATGAGAGTAGGAGGAAAGAAAAGTTTCATGTAACATAACGATTGTTTTTCCTTTGTTTTAAACCTATAGACTCAGCCTCACCCGGTTTGAGAGAAAAAAGAATATTCCATAACTTAAACCATGCCGGGAAGTATTTTCTTGAGTGGGGTGGGTCTCAAATTATTGTAAACCGAACCATGAAGACCCTCCTATATTTAAAGATCATTAAGTTGGTAATCTTTCAATTTTGTCCTATCCAAGTGTTGGTTCACGTCTTGAAGAATTGTTCAAAAGTTTATAGTAAACGTTTTAGTTGGTTGTAAACTTAATCAACGCGGATTAAGTTGGTTGTAAGATTGATAAATTATTTTGGTGGCAAGTGTATCTGTTCCCTCCAATTATTTATAACCTTGGTTAAAATGTAGCGTTACATAAAATTTTCTCTTGGCGAGCATTGTGGGTCAATTGCTATTAACGGTTACAACTGTTAGGATTTAAAATGGTCTTAAGTGATTCGTTTCCTTCTTGGATTAAAAAAGAGGTATTTGGACTCTGAACGCCAATGGTTTACATTGGTGGAGCTAATAAACAAACACGTAGAGCTTGTTTCTACCTCAATTTTTAGGTCTTGACATATTGGATATCCCAGAAAGTATTATATGTATTGGAGGTATGCTTTCAATAATTGGTGCGTCCTAATCTACACTTTTTTTTTGTCAAGTCAAACATAAAATAAAAGACAAAAAATTAACCGTTTCACTTTTGTAATGACATGAGCAAAATAATGAATAAAACATAAGAACATTATAGAAAGTCATACTTTGAAGTGCCTAAATGGCAAGGTCTCTCATAGTAGGACACAGATTTGGGTTGTCGGCTTAGTACTTACCGTTTAAACTAGAAAAACTAATCATTGAAGTAGCAAAGAGCTTGTTCTATAATATCAGATATGTCGAATTTGAGTTAATAAATTAGTGTTGAGAGAGATTCTTAATGGTTTCGACAGTGAACGAACCAAATATAAATAAGTTTTCATTTCCTCCTTTAATATAACAAATATACACACAAATAGGATACATTTTAAAGCAAAAAGAAAAAGAAAAAAAATATGGCACGCAAAACGAATCTCTATAACATTACAGAATCATTGTTCATATAACATAATAAACATAAAACTCTATAAATAAATAGGGCGAAGCAAATATAAATAATTAAGGTAGGATCCTTTGAGTCAAACTTTAAAATTTTACATCAAATTCTAACTATTGATTTCCGTCAATCAACGATTATAATTTTCGTAAATCAAACTTATTAATTAGTTATTAATTTTCAATAAATGATAATCGTTGATGGAAATCAAAACGGTTATGATTTGATGTCAAATTTCACGTAGTATCATTTTAAAAAAAATCAATTATAATCAAAACTATCTAATTTTTGGTGTTATAAATATAAAATTTCATGATAAAAACTTTTTATATTACCAATCGTTTTGGGAAATAACAAAATTAAAAAAATTAATCAAAACTATCTAATTTTTAATATCATCAATATGTTTTCATGATAACATTTTTTTACCAATTGGGAATCAAAATTAAACAACTCTAAACTTGTTATATGTTCATTGCTTATGTTTTGTTTTCTCATATTAGTAATGTTTTGAAATTTATATACAATTATTACTAAAAAAATACACAAATTCTTTGATTAACTTACATGCATGGGCAAAGGATCGTGGTAATTAAGGGAATGTTTTAACATTTTATTTTGTATGCGATTTGGATAATATTCTTTATTTCTCTTTTAGTTGTCACTCTTTGCCTCTGAAAGGAGAACCTAACTAATATTGTTCCAAAGAAAGAAAGAAACAAATAAAAGAGGACAACTAGTCTCTTTCATATTCTTATAAGAGGTGGATAAAGACTGTAAAATAAACTATTTTTATATTTAGTCATAACATCTTTTCTTTTCCACAACAACTAAATAATTATAATCTATTTTACCGCTGAAAACTACACGATCTTGCGGGCCATATTAATAATTCAACCAAAATGAAACACTACAACCCAGACAGGCATAAGAGTGAAATATGTCAAGTCAACAATTTTCTAGCCATTGGTCCTTGTCCTTATCCTACTTAACAGGATAACCATAATATTTTCGGTACTATTAAATGTACAATATTTTTTACCAAATATGAAAAAAAAAAGTAACACATTTACATTATCCTCACCTTTATAAATATTTCCTACCGAACACTGAAAATGTACTCCACGATCACATTCTAAAGCTTCATTAGGTAAAATAGATATTTTGAGTAACTTGGAAAAATAAGGTGGGGTGGTGGTAGTGGAGACAAAGCTTTGGAATTATTTTCCAAATTCGAACCTTTACTGATATTGGATATAGTGTGTCACGCCACCAACTTTTCTTCATGTGTTATCAAAGGGCATAAAGGCTATCCCAATGGCCATTTTTTTCTGTTTACTTTCTGAAAGTGGACACCATTTGCCACCTTTCACCCACCCAAAACTATACAAGAACCCCTACTCCCTCTAGTGGCTTCTACCGGGAAAGCAAAAAACTTTTTAACCTTACTTTTCATTGATTTTATCTTGCAGGTTACTTCACTCTTCAGTAATCTCCAAACAATGCCAACTTGAAAGGCCTAGAGCTTTCATTCCTTTCTCTCAACTATCACAAGCATCTTTTAACATTTTAATTATCTCCCACAAAAAAGAAAAAGGAACGGTGACCAAAATGTCACTGTTCACTTTTTACTTTCTGTCACGAAAGTGTGTTATTTTTCAATTGCCACCTTTCACCCACCCAAAATTCAGTTGCTGACGTGTCACGTTTTTAGTGGACATCAAGTTCGCTACACGGGGTAGCGAACTTGGTTGAAATACATAAATTCAACCACGTTAACTACTCAAGGTAGCGAACTTGGTTGGTACTTTTTTTTTTTTTAACTTGGTACTTGTTATCTACTATGACACGTCAGCAATCTCCAAACAACGAACTTGCCCAGGCCTGGCATATTTCAAATAACACTGTTCTCTCATCTATCAAAAAATCTTTTAACATTTTAATTATCTCCCACAAAAAAAAATTCTATTGATTATGTTCTGACACATCAAACAAAAGTAGGTAATAATCATCCTGCTTTAGTCAAATACTAATTATTAAATTGACTAAACTAAAACATTTCTATCAGCAGCCATCTCTTGTTTATCACTAAAGAGTCCTTTTGAGTTATGGCCATATGACAGGTTCAATCACAACAGTAACAATCAAGTCTTATTCTATTAGGTGGGATTATCTATCATGGGTTATTATTATTATTATGAAAAGCCAAATTTTCAATAAAACTAGAAAACTTTAATTAAAGGAAGAAAAAAAAAATGAAGTGTTCAAACTGATCTCATGACAATTGAGAGAACATAGTTGATGGCAGACAATCCATCTCATCCTCCGCAGCAAAATCAATTGTGCCACTACAATTTCAATTGATTGGAACAAAGGACCCTTACTGAAAGCTTTAACAAGTCTAGATTCATTATTGCAGCACACACAGTTAAGTTTTTGAAGACCAACAACTCCATAAAATTCCCAACAAAGACATAACCACTCAAACTCAGCTACCTACTCCCAGAAAAAGGGAAGGGTCAGAGAGTCCCCATTTTCCATCAATCCATCAGGCACCATTTGCAGCATTCCATTGCAATGAAGGCTGGTAGTGTTTGCATCAAGAACCAATACTGAACCATTAGGCTTATTATCTTTTGCACTTTCTGAGCATGAGAACTCGTCCCCAGCATCAAAACTCACAGCTCCTGATGGAGATTGTATTGGACAGGTGATGCTGGATTGCACCAAACTCAACTCTGAATTTTGTGTTTTAAGTGTTGACAGAAGATAGAGAGCACAGCCTGAGTCAAAAGATCCAGGTTTGCCATCAGAAGACAGTTTCCTGCTTCTCTTTCCAGCTGCTGATGAGGCAATGGCACCACAAATGGGAGCTCCAGGCATTGCTTCATTACCATTGCTTATTTTAGGGCCATTTTCTTGCCAAAGAGGAAGTCCCTTATCCTGCCAATGCTTGTCAATTCTATATAAAAGTCGGTGATGATCATAACCAGATTCAGCTCCAGTTTTGGTAGTGGCAGGCCACATATTTCTCATAATGGGGTTTGCATATGCCTGAGGGCTATCAAATTGCAGGATTCTAGGTCCTAAGTTTTGAAAGGCAAGACAGTGCCAAACTCCATATTAATTACACTTGTGGAAGAAGTAGTACAAGAAAAAATATATGCTAGCAGTAACCATTAGCAAAGACTAACACTAGGGGAACATATGTCAGACCAAATTTTCATATTCCTCCATGAAACTTATTGTAAAAGTCAAGACAGATAATCACTTGCTTTATCATGAAAGTTAACCAAATAGTTATGGCTAATTCTAATCTCAGCAGAGAATTCTGTTCATCTAAAAATTTGAAATGAATTTTAGCAAAGTTCTATTTCTAATCTTAATTTCATAGCTTCATATCAAAAATCACTCCCCGTTAAACCCGACTAGCGAGTGTGGGGTGGAGGTAATCCTTGAACGCAGCCTTACCTTTGCATAATTGCAAAGAGGCTGTTTCCTGGATTCGAACATGAAAGAACAGCTTTACCACTGCTCCGGTTCACCCCCTTTTAAACCACTCCCCATTAAACCCGACTAGCAAGTGTGGGGTGAAGGAAATCCTTGTACGCAGCCTTACCCTTGCATAATTGCAAAGAGGCTGTTTCCTAGATTCGAACCCATGACCAGCTTAAAACCAAAGGAGGTATTGTTAGGTGACAACAATTTCTTGTTTCTTTCTAAATTGGGGTTTGTTCTTTGATATTAATTCAATCATATCTTATTCCTGGTTCCATCTTTCATCTCAATTATCACAATCATAAAATTGAGAACCAGTTAAACAACCCCAACAGAAAAAAACCATCTCAGAATCTTGGGATGCCACACGCAACACATACCTTTGTAATTGTACATGAATTTCTCAGCAGCCATGAAAAGAGAAGGTGGCTGAGGTTTCCTCCTACGCCTATTATGCCCATCAAGACGTTTCCTGCAACTCCTCTTAACTTCATCAAATTCCCCAAGTGAATGAAACCTACAACAATTGGCACCACCCCATGTTACAAAAACAACCTCAAAACATATCCAAAACAACATAATAGAAGGAGATTAGCAGCCCCAAAACCTCCAACACCAACATAAGCAACTTCAATTCATACCTGCTGCATTGCTGGCAGAACCTCTGCTGCTTGCCCCCTACCAACACAACAGGGGTTTTGGAGTGCTTCTCACAGACCCTATGGCGCCTATGATACTCTCTGCAATCACTGAGGTCAGAGTTGCATCCATCAACTGAGCAAGACATATTCTGTGATCCATTATGAAGACGGGATCTTTTTGATGACCCAGAAGGTGATGACACAGTTTTTGAGTCTTTTGGTTCCTTAGGAGTATCTATAGCTGATTTTTCCACAGAATCAGAACCCTCACCAAGCCTCAAATCCACTGAAGCTGCGTCATTCTTCTCCCCTTCTAAGCCACCATTAGCTAGCTCCAACCCAGATGGATCCCAAGCAAACTCTTTCCAATCCCAATCCATGCCCCTTAATTGCACCCACACTATTTTGATTATTTCCTTTCTATGATGCCAAACCTGCAAGGCACTCACAGAGGAATCAGAACTTAAGCCCCTTTATATTATCACAAAAAGCTCAAGACTTTGACTTGGGAACTCAAAATAGTATAAAGGGGGGTCAATGAAACAACATAAGAGAGAAAATGTGAAGTGGGTTCTTAGAGGAAGCCAAAGGAATAAATACCCAGTTCCCAAAATGTTAATTTGAATCCAACACAGGCATTAAAATATAAATTAAAAAAATGAAAAGAAAATATTCGGATATTGGAAGATATCCTGAAAGTCCACAGACATGAATGTCACCTCAATCTCAAGCAACTTGGCCTTCAAAGGGGGTTGAAAAGAAATTAATGTCAATTCAAGGACTTTGTTGTTTTCTGCAATAGAAATAATAATAGAAAAATTTCACAGAAAAAAGACTAACTTCACCTTACATCTCCTAGATTCTCACAGCTTCAGATGAAGTTCCAAGAAAATGGGCATAGAAACAGCATAGCATAACCCATGTTTGATGTTTCTCTTTGAGGTGAGTAAATAAGGAGAAATTAAAGGACTTGTTGGAATGAAAGAGTAGCTTACCAACTCTAATTCAATTAACTCGAGAGGTGGAAAATGATGCAGAAGTTGGATCAATAGGAAGCTATTAGCTTTACTCAACAAAAAAATTATGGAAAAACACTGTGATGAGGCATGTTTATTTTTTCTTTTGTTTGCTTTGTATCAAGTCACTCTCTGCTTTGGTTTTGATTTTCTTTTTCTTTTTTCTTGTTTTGTTCAATCTTGATTAAAGTAATGACATAAATAGTGGTAATAAAATAAATAGTGATAGTGGCCAATTGGACAAGAGAGAGAGAATGGAGAAAGTGACTGCAACTTTGGACTGTAGCTGCAACTTTCCAGATAATAAACTACAGTAATGAATGAAAAAGTAGGACAAAGGAAAAATAAAATAAAATCTGAGAATGACTACGTGGCAGCTAAGCGAGTTGTGACCGTGCCATTCAGTTCTGCAAGGTTGAACTTGAACTGGAAGAAGCTTAATTGAACAACTAACTAATGTTTCAGTTTTTGAGAAATGATTATATATTTTGTATGGGTTCGTTTTTCTGCCATAAATATAGATAAATTATTTATATTGAATTTAAAATGACGTCATTTTTAAATGGAAATTAAGATATTTTATAATTTTAATTTATTTCAGAATTATAATAGTTTTTATAATTATAATTTTTTAATATTTCAACACCAAAATAATATCATTTTAAGAATAAATATAAATAATTTATTTGTAGTAATTACATAAACATTTTTTCTGATTTTCTATACTTTAGGGATTAGTTTGTTGGTTTACCTTTTGTGGTTTTGATGCTGGTTTAGGATGGTGAAAGTTGATTCCTCACTTTCATCTTAAGTGATTTCTTTAAAGAAATATTATAATTCTATTAGAAATTTAATCAGGGAAATTTTATCACCCTTATAATATGGCTGGAACTAAATTAATCGAGTAATTACGAACTATTTAAGAATTTTAGAAAAAATAAATTTATAAAAAAAATTCTAATGCACTTGTCTTTATTCGTTTTGTTTGTTTGTTTGTTTTTTTCCTTTTCATAATCTTGTGGATTATAGGTTTGTTTGTTGAAGTTGTTGGGATAAACAAATAGCATAAATTAGTGCTAGTTATTTTTACTTGGTTGTAAGTAGACAAGTGGAAATAAAAATAGACCAAAGATAGAAAGAAAAACGACAGATCTAGGTGGGGGTTATATATTAAAAAATTCATTTTACCACATTAAGAAAAAAGGTAAATTAATGTTGTGACCTAGTTGACTTCACCCATATATAAGAATTAACTTGACTTCACCCATGGATACAGTAAAAGCTGTCACCAACTAAACCACTTATTATATATTTCGTAAAAATCTCAATTAATTTTTAGAAAAATTAGCAATTGACTTGTTTCATTTATGAAAAGAAAATACTTGTTTCATTTATGAATTTGTTGTCTATAATATCCTCAATGCTCTTTCACGAATCTCTTAATTGAATTTGAGAACATTTGTAATAAAATTTTCATTTGAGCCATCTAAGGGAAAATAAAAGCGGTAACATAATGAATAAAATGGACCAATCCAAACATGTGGGTGAACTGCAATTTGTTCGAAAAATTAATAAACGTTGGAATAAATAATTTTGTTTGGCTTGGATTACTGAAGATTCATTATTTCTGTTCGAAATTTAAGTTTGAGTATTGAGTTTCACATTGGTTAGAAATAAATTAAATAAGTAAAAAGACTCAAAAATCTAATATTTTAAAATTTTGGATTAACATGTTCTTTGTTTGAAGTTGAAGTGGGTAAGCCGGCCTTTCTTTTATTCAAGCTTTTGAAAATGTCATTGCGTCCGAGCTCACGGATTCTAAAGAGTTTGTAGCTTAGTCTATTTGATGATATATTTCCTCATGTCATGAGCTCCCATAGTTATCTAATATTGATATTAGAGTCAATGATTGATTGACTCATGATATAATCTCATGAATACTCAAAAAAGAATGCAAGTTTTAGATTGAGATGCATATCCAAATTCATTTATTATAAAGAATTTCTAGCTTAGCTCATTTGATGGTAGATCCCCCTATGACGAGCTTCCCCATTTATCCAACAATTTCTTCAATTTTAATTTATGATTAGAATAAATAACTATACATATAATGAAAATCTATCACATTTCACTTAAATATACTTAATAAATTATATGAAATATAAGCACAATATGAATCATTTAGAAAAAATTACATTAAAAAAAGGGTTATATATGTAAGTGTAGATATTACATGAGTATCAGTCCCTTTACATTATCGGATGACTCACAGAAGCCCAAGTCCACAAAGCAACACACAGAGCCCAAGTCTAATACCATACACATACGGCCCACAAATCATGACAGAAACAAAAAGGATGAGATAACTCAGTGATCAACTATAGTTAGTTGAGCTTGTTAGATAGAAACGAAATGTATTTGTTTATATTAGTTAGTTACGCAAATCAGTTCAACTGGTTGCATATATATATGTAAATGCTGAAGGTATTTCCAGTAATGCAAGAAACAGAATTTTCTTTTCCACTTTCCTATCTTCTTTCTTCTTTCGTTATTCTCTAGATGGTATCAGAGCATTCAATGCTCTGATATCTGCTTCAGATTTCTTGGTTCGTTCTTGATTGATTGAACATGGCCAATCAAGTTGTTCTTCCTGAGTTCTTGACTAATCCTGCGCACCCGTTCTTTCTCCATCCAAATGAAAGTCCATCGCAGGTGTTGGTGACTCCTCTGTTAGATGGAAACAATTACCATTCTTGGTCTCGAGCCATGACTATGGCTTTGAGATCCAAGAACAAACTCGGTTTTATTAATGGAGTTGTTGTGGCTCCAGTTGAAGACGATCCATCCTTTGAAGCCTGGGATCGATGTAATACTATAGTTTTGGGTTGGATTCATAGATCGATCACCCAAACTATAGCGCAGTCAATTCTGTGGATTGAAATTGCCTATAAAGCATGGTGTGATTTAAGAGATAGATTCTCAAAGTCAGACATCTTTCGTGTGTCTGATCTGCAAGAAGATGTACACAAGCTGTGTCAAGGTGAAAGATCAGTGAGTGAGTATTTCACTCAGCTGAAGATAATGCGGGATGAATTGGATAATTTGAAGCCTCTTCCCAATCCAGTGGTTCCTTGTGAGTGTGGTGCTACTGAGCGAATGCGTTTGTATCGAGAAAATGATCAAATGATAAGGTTCCTGAGAGGTCTCAATGAGCAATATGCTCACATGCGTTCACAGTTGATGCTTCTTGATCCTTTGCCAAATGTGGTCAAGGCATTTGCAATGGTATCACAACAAGAACATCAATTTGTCTCCGGAGGTAACATGAATTTTCCTAATAATTCTCAAGCCTTGGCTGTGATGGGAGATCCATCAAGAAGGTACAACTCTCACAATGGCGGTCCCTATAATGGTGGACGCGGATTCAGAGGACGTGGCCGTGGTTATGCTGGAAGAAGTGGTAACACGAAATTTTGTACTCATTGCAATAGAAGCAATCACACAATTGAAACGTATTACGCACTTCATGGTTTCCCACCTGGTTATAGGAGGATTACCAATAATGCTTCGGTTGCCAATGTCAACTGTGATATACAAGATAGTCCATCCACAACTCAGATCAAGTTGCAGCAAGATCAACCTTCCATGACAGTTATCCAAGATCAATATAAGCAAATCTTGAATTTGCTACACAAATCTAATGCTCCTCAAAATGTATCATCACAACACTCTGCAAATGCAGTCCACAAATCACATCTACATACTAACACTCCTCACTCAGGTATGACAAATATGGAATGGATAACTGATACGGGTGCCACAGACCACATCACGTATCTTTTATCAAATTTTTCTTCTTTTTGTGATATTGATCCTGTCAATATTTATTTGCCTGATGGTTCCATAGTTAAAGCCAGTATATCTGGTACTATTTTTCTGTCATCTACATTGCATTTAGATAATGTCTTGTTTGTTCCTGAATTTCACATAAACCTGTTATCTGTCACAAAACTCTCAAGTTCCATTTCGTGTGTCATCACCTTCACTAACTTTTCTTGTTCCATTCAACAGAAGCACCAAAACTGCCTAACGACGATTGGTTCTGCTAGACGTAAGGAAGGATTATATGTGATAGATGGAGATACCAATGTTCATGGAAGATACAATTCTTGTAATGCTGTTCAAAGCAAAGATACTTCACTGTTATGGCACCGTAGGCTTGGCCACATTTCTAGATATGCTACATGAATAATGTCTAGTCAATTTTCTTTTATACCTTGTTTAACACTAGTCCTTGTGATATCTGCCGTATGGCAAAATAACATAAACTGCCTTTCAATTCCAGTATTACAAAATCAATAAAACCTTTCAATCTCTTGCATATGGATATTTGGGGTCCCTATTCGATTAGTTCAATTCATGGCCATAGATACTTCTTGACCTTAGTGGATGATTACTCTAGATTTACATGGGTTTTTCTTATGAAAACCAAAGCTGAAACTCGTACTTTTTTGAAACAATTTCTCTGTATAGTCAAAAATCAGTTTGACACTAAGGTTCAAGTAGTAAGATCTGATAATGGCCCAGAATTCATGATCAATGAATTCTATGCTCAAGAAAGGATTTTCCATCAACGCACATGCATAGAAACACCACAACAAGACGGTGTCGTCGAACGTAAGCATCAGCATGTAATGAATGTAGCACGAGCTCTTTTCTTTCAAGCCCAGCTACTTGATCCCTTATGGAACTATTCCGTGACACATGCGGTTCATCTAATCAATAGAACCTCCACTCCAAACCTAGAAAACAAATCTCCATTTGAGAAGCTATACAGTAAACCTCCATCTCTTGACCATCTTCGTGTATTTGGTTGTCTCACATATGCATCAACCATTTTAGCTCATAGAACCAAATTTTCCCCTCGTGCACGCAAAGCTGTATTTTTGGGCTTTCGTGATGGTACCAAGGGTTACTTACTATATAATCTACAATCCCATGACCTTTTTCTCTCTCGCAATGTGATCTTTCATGAGAGTCATTTTCCTTTCCACAAACCAGTATCTCCAAATTCTATAGCCCCACACCAACCATTACCAGAAACCATCTTCCCTAGTGACAGAAACTTGTTTGTACCGTTCCTTCCAAACCACGATCCTCTATTTCCTTCGTTCCAACCAATGACCATTGAATCACAAACACAGCCTACCATCACAGAACCTTCAATCTTTGTAAACACTGATATAGCAGCTGTTGAATCTGACACTCGAAGATCTTCTAGAATTCCTCATCCTCCAAGATATCTTCAAGACTATCACTATGCTCTTTCCTCGTCTCAGTAGCACTCATCATTTTCAGGTAATTCTATATCTTCAAATATTTTTTATCCTTTGTCTGATGTTTTGTCTTACACCTCATGCACTTCTTCATATAGACATTTCTGTCTCAATTTTATGACTTGTGATGAGCCACGTACCTTTAGTCAAGCCATTAAACATGATCACTGGAAACTTGCTATGGATAAAGAGCTTGTTGCACTTGCCCTCAATAACACATGGTTTATTGTTGATCTACCACCTGGAAAAATACCCATCGGCTATAAGTGGGCATACAAAATTAAGTATAGATCAAATGGTGAGAATGAACGTTATAAAGCCAGATTAGTGGCAAAGGGCTTCACCCAACTTGAAGGGGTTGATTTTCTGGAAACATTTTCCCCCGTTGCCAAGATGAATTCCCTTCGTGTTTTACTTGCTTTGGCTGCTTCGAAAGGTTGGCTTTTAGAACAACTGGACGTGGACAATGCCTTCTTGCATGGAGATCTCCATGAAGAAGTTTATATGGAACTCCCTCAAGGGCTTGCTGCTCCTTCATCACCCAAAGTATGTCAACTCACCAAATCTCTATATGGGCTTCGGCAAGCTAGCCAGCAGTGGTACATCAAACTTTCCTCTGCCCTTATTTCCATTGGCTATGTTCAAGCTCAGGCCGATCATTCAATGTTTACTCTTCAAAATGATTCTGAGTTTACGGTTCTCTTGGTTTACGTTGATGACATTGTATTGTCAGGGAACTCTAGCTCAGAATCCAACGAGTAAAAGTGTTTCTCCATGCTCAGTTTCATATTAAGGACCTTGGTTCCCTACGGCACTTCCTTGGTCTTAAGGTTTCTCGTTCCAAACAGGGCATCCATGTCAACCAACGTAAGTATGCACTTGAGATTTTATCAGACGCTGGGCTCCTTGCTGCTCGTCCATGCACCACTCCCATGGACTCTTCTGTGATTCTCAGTAGATCCCATGGTACCCCAATCACCGATATCTCTTCCTACCGACGTCTCATTGGTAGACTTTTGTATCTAACTACAACGCATCCAGATATCTCTTATGCAGTTCAATAGTTAAGTCAACTTCTTTCCCAACCTATTGACACACATGTTACTGCTGCAAACAGAGTTTTACGTTATCTCAAGCATGCACCAGCTGCTGGCCTATTTTTCTCCAGTTCTTCTGATATTTAGGTGAAAGCATTCAGTGATTCTGATTGGGGTTCTTGTCCGGACACACGTCGTTTGATTTTGGGTCTTTGCATCTTCATTGGATCATCATTAGTCACTTGGAGATCCAAGAAACAATCCACTGTGTCCAGATCATCATCTGAAGCAGAATACAGAGCATTGGCTTCCCTCACCTGTGAACTTCAATGGATGTAACATCTTTTCCATGATCTTCACGTTCCTTGGGCTCAACTAGCTTTTGTCTATTATGATAATAAATCGGCCATCTACCTTGTTAAGAATCCGGCGTTCCATGAACGATCGAAGCACATAGACATTGACTGTCATGTGACTAGGGAGAAGACTCGCTCAGGCCTTCTCCATCTTCTCCCAGTGTCTTCTCACGCCCAACTTGCTGACGTCTTTACCAAGCCTTTGCCAGCTAAATCCTTCATTCCGGCCATCCTCAAGTTGGGCGTTCACAACCTGTTACGTCCCATTTGCGGGGGGTGGGGGGGGGGGGGTGGGGGTGTTATCGGATGACTCACAGAAGCCCAAGTCCACAAAGCAACACACAGAGCCCAAGTCTAATACCATACACATACGGCCCACAAATAATGACAGAAACAAAAAGGATGAGATAACTCAGTGATTAACTATAGTTAGTTGAGTTTGTTAGATAGAAATGGAATGTAACTGTTTATATTAGTTAGTTACGCAAATCAGTTCAACTGGTTGCATATATATGTAAATGCTGAAGGCATTTCCATTAATGCAAGAAACAGATTTTTATTTTCCACTTTCCTATCTTCTTCCTTCTTTTGTTATTCTCTAGACTTATCAATCATTTATTTCTAATCATTTTTCTTCCAAATAGGTGCTTTGGCCGCTAAAGCATCAGAGGCTGCACAATAAATCGAGATTTTTCTCTTATAAAAATTTCAAACCCACTCTTAATGATTATCTATAAAATTTAAACAATATGTAAACATTATCCACTACCCACTATCAAATTAAATGACTCATTTATTAACTATATCAAGCACTGACACTTCAACATCCCAAAAGTGTCGTGTCCGACATTTCCTCGACACTCTAATACTCGTTGCAAAGACTCAAAAAAAATTCAAAGGTTACATTGCATTGTATTTTGAGTTCCAACTATTAGATTCATTGCATTACAATTACTATTTTATTGAGTTTAATATAAACATTGAAATATCTTATGTTTCTTTGAAAAATTGATGTGTATTATAAATTTTTTATTTTTTTGTTAAATTATTGAATATTAAATATAATATATATTACATAAATTAAAATATCGCTTAATATCAAAATGTGTCATAACGTATCGAAATTTAATATTTTTAGAATTAAAGTATCGGAGTATAATGTAATATCGTATCCCGTATTGGTGTCGTGCAATATAGTTTATTAATAAACGCTTATTATAATGTGTTACAAGTGTCAAGTATATGATGTATGTAAGAAGTTTGATTAAAAAATACAAATTTTCTATGAAACACTTTAATAGTAAAATATTAATATGTAACTATTAATCTCATATTGATAAAAGAAAATCAAGCATATGATATAAGACGGTCTCTATCAATATGATTTATCATTTAAAATAAAATATCCTGTCCTTATTCCTAGACATAGAGACGGTGTCTTTTCCAATATGATTTTCTGTGGAAAAGTGAAAACCGACAGCATAGTTTCTTCTTATCTGCTAAGGATCCACTTTCATTTTTAAAACAATATCATACTGAATACTGATATTAAATATAAATGTGGCTGTAAATAATATGCTTACGAGGAATTTATTACTTTTAATATTAATGTCATTTTTAATGAATTGGACCACTTTTACCTAATTTTAATTTCCTTACAAGCAGCAGACAAGTTAGCCTTGTTTCCTTTATTTGGCTTCATTTATATTAAATTTATTATCCTATCAAGTGCCGTATTGTATTAGTGGTTTATAAGGGAAACCACTAAGCCTACTTGCATTCCCAGATGATGTTATAAAAACCTTATATATGTTATTAAATTATCTAAGTGGGAATCTGAATATCAAATGTTTTAGTGTCCCACTAAACGAAATAAGTTTCTGAATTTAATAAATGAATTTATGTAAAAGAGAATAAAACATTACAAACAAGTTTATACTATATGCAATTGAGTTGAGTTGACTAATTATCTGTTCCACTTTTCTTCTTGTAATTTATCTGTTTCTTTTTCTTCAGAAAACTACTTTTTCATCGATTAGCATGAATATATGCATTAATTGATAACTAATTTATTGTACGAATCAGTTTAAGTAAAATTGATGATAACATTAAAAATCAGTTTGTCCATACATGAGAACTATACGAAACTATCCTTGCTATAAGGGGGAGGGGGAGAACAACAGGAAATTTTTTTTGCTCTTGGTCATATTTTGATTTGCTATCCTAATTATTTTTTTTATAACATGACCCTAATTATCTCTTTAATATTGCCAATTGAGTCAATTTTCAGGTTAAGATTTTTAGTGCTTGATTGATATGAGGGGACTCGGAATGTCCAACGGGAGGTTGGTAATTGTATCTTAGATCAATACGCTCGCAGAAGTCTATAGAAGAGACATTGCAAGAGATAGTAGATCATTGTACATGAACAATAATGGCGTATAGCAGAAGGCGTGAGATGTGTGCACAGTGACTGACACAGTCGGTAGCAAATGTCCGCACTTGCGGACATAAATATTGTGACTTTTGTTGTTTTTTTCTTTTTTCAGGTTTTTATTTATTACTTGGTTCAATATTAGGTGTAAATATCTTTTTAAGTCGTTAATAAAAAATTCGATCCCCACTTTATTTTCTTATAAAAAAAGTTAGTCTCGAGATTCTTAAGAAATTCAAAGTGAATCAATTTTTTAGTTAAAATCGTAGTCCCTCATAATTTTTTTAGTCAAACTATTGCCTGCAGCTTGTTATGAAAGCAACTAGATTATGAGCGAGTTCATAATCTTGTACATAAAACATTAATCTAAACTGTCTTTACAAAAAAAAATTCGGGGGCATCGTAATAATTTTTCCTGGGTCCGCCACTGTGTGTGCATAGTAATAATTAAGAGAGCATGAAATAGGAAGTAGATACCTAATAGGCTAAACCCTTTATTTATATGTAGGGGGTTACTTGTAGGTGTAGAATCCTCATGGTAGTGTGACTATTGGGGAATAGGATAAGTGATTTTATTACTTATCCCTTAAGCATAGGATATAAGATCTATTCTTATCTCTTTAGCTTGTCACTTTTCATTAGTGATATTCCTAAGGACTATAGGTCCATAGGGTGGATCCAGAACAATATTAATATTATGTTTTTCTTTTGGTTCTAGTCTAATGACATCATTATTGAACTAAAACATTATGTCCTAATCCTCGATTAATTAAGTACAGGTTAAAATAAAAAAGCATATAAATCACAACTTAATAAATTGTTCTTACATGGATATAGGAGACACTAACGTTAAGCTTACAGCATTAGTTCTAATAAAGAACATTGAGCTCTTTGTTCACCCAAAAAAAAAAAAAAAAACATTGAGCTCTTCTGAAAAAAAAAAAAAAATCGTTGTGCTCTCTTTGAAAATTCTAAATCATACTCATCTACTGTCAATTGATAATGTAGAATTTGCGATCAAAATTAAACTTACCCCCATGAACGTGAAACTATGCTTTTAGTAGATAATGTGACAGGAGTTATATTTGTCCGTTGGTCTATTCACTCATAATTCTTTTTACGCTTTGTCTGTATCATAGAAATGTAAAAATCTTAAAGAACATAATGCTTATTTTGACTCGTCCCGACGTTATTGTAAACTGATTTAAGTGATCATATTAATGATTTATATTAATATCTCTAACGCACATTTTACACAAAAATATTTGGGCTTAAAATTGGATAATGCACAATTTTTTTAAAATATATGCCTAATATTAATTTTTATTTTTTTCTAAATATAAAATTATTTCAATATCTCTAACGTATTTCTATCCAGATTTATTGTAGAGTCCTTACCCTTCGATTATGGGATCGAGGGATTAACTTTTAACTTTCTTCATAATTACTGGCAAGAATGCTTGGAAGGGAATCTCCTTCTCGAAACAATATAGGAAACGTGGGGTCCTTCCTAATCTGAGACTGAGTTCGGTAGCTAGTGGGCTTGTGGGTCCTTGAACCCAAGGGCCAAGGCTAAAGTCTAGTTTGAAACAATGCCCTAATTTAAAATTTAAAAACACGAAAAAGTCTACTAAAAAAATACAAAGAAAACATAAGTCAATTTACATGAGACTCTTTATAAAGTTTGAAATTAAAGATATATATACTAAAAGAAATACGAAGTGGGTGATATGTCATTAATATAATATATATTAGTTTAAAAAAACCTCAAAATTTATAAAATATTAATGAAAAAAGTGAATAACGAGTGTGCGAAGAACTTATATATACAAATTAAATCGGTTTTTGATGGATACTTCCCTTATTTATATTATATAGTTGTATTATTTTCAGAACAATTCGGATAGTTTCATTGAATTTTTCTTTTTGAGTTTCATATTGTTTCATAGTTGAATAGAGTTGCTTGTTAGTTTTATTTTTTATCTTCGGACCCCGAAGAACTTAAAAAATAATATTCTTTAATATCATAAAAATAAAATAGAAAGTTTCAAATTCTAATAGGAGAATATACCTCGTAAATACTTTCCGATGGAAAGATTCGAATCTAGAGGTGCTTGAAATTCATATACTTTTGTTTAGTGCTGGTTGACCATAGTGTACAATGTAAATGGAAGCATTGTCAGCCTTAATTATTTGTATATATCAAAACTTTTGCGTGGCCTTTTACAACGTTTCCACGTTGCAATTTGCTCTTCTCCACATCTATTTGTCTCCTATTTTTGTATATCGAGTGTATATACTTGACCTATCGATTAGTTTATGTTATCTGAAAACCCATTAAAAACAAAAGTTATTTTTATGGAAAATATTATTTTCATTTTATATGAGATAATTATATTATGTTATCTCACTTCAAAAATTTCACCTATTTTTTTCTCTTTTCTTTTTTATCCTTTAATTATGAGTCCCACGTGGCTTCCCTATGTAACATGAGAGAACTACTCTCATGTAAAATGAGAGTAGCATTCCCCTTATTTTATGTAGAGATATTTATGGGAAAATATTTTCTTATATTGCATGAGAATTCAATTCTCATGTTGTGACCATTCGATTTGTGTGCAAAGCTTTTCTTTTCTTTTTTTCTTTTTTAATAAATGTGGAACCCACCGCTAGTTGAGTCACAACATGAGAAAATCAAATCCTGATATTTATATGGGCTTTCAGTTTCTCCTTGCATTGGAGAACTCTAAATTTCCTGTAGAGAGAAACAAGTGTGGGGTCCATCACTTTTTTTTTAAACATGGCACATTTTTTGGTGAGTCAGCAGCCTATAACACCTCTTAATTCTAATACATATTTATATATTAAATGTGGATTAAAGTGTAGGATTAGTGAAAATCTTGAAATTTGGGTTAAAATACAGATGAAAGGTAAAATGGTAAATTGTCAAACACGTAACCCTAGGAAATAAAAATTGTGTAGAAGGTCTCAAATGGGAAAAATAACCCTGGAAATGGATTCAGAACGAAAAATTGAGTGGTTGGGCAAGTTTATGGAAATTTGGTGAATAGTATTTTTATCGGTAAAAATACTGCAACATAGTTGCACCGTAAAGCATGCCGAATGAATTTTGAGCTCTAGGTTTTGATATAAGTTATAAATGGTACATAGGACTAGGAAATATGATTTCTGGTGAAAATTGATGGAAATTAGAGTGTTTGGGGAAGCGTGCCCACAACGCTCATAACAGCTTAAAACTGTGATTTCTCCGAATGACCGGAAAACTCTAGATTCATCTGATCCAGGACAATTAAAGGACAATGATTAATGTTAAAAATTAGAGTTTCTCAATAGTTTAAGAAATTATGGACGTTTAGCGAAATAGGCGGAAGATTTGAATTAGTTTGAAACGTGTGACGTGCCGGTGGGACCCACCCCACTTAAGTAAACTTAAGACACGTAAGCCAATCACTATTCACCATCACTTTTACTCTTTCTCTCTCTCTAAACCGCGGGTTTCAAAGAAAAAAGGGGAAGAATTTGGTTGATTTCTTGACGATTTAGCCACCAAATCCAAGAAAATTTGTCATCACCCTCCATCCATATCCACCCGAGACTTCCTAGTGTGCGCCTATCCAGATCACACACTACGACCCCAGGTCAACTGGAACTCCTTCACGGAAACCTATCCAGTGGAAGTCCATAACGCCCGGAGGCAAATAGTCTACTGGCCAGAGATACCGTACATCCTATGTATCAACACACGTACAATATGCATGAACATGTTATCCTATATTATTTACATACACTTCATACCACTACCCTCAATGTAAGAACCCGCACCGTTAATTAAGGAAATTAATTAATTAAATGTGAGAATTAGGAAATAATTCCATAATGGACCATAATAATTATTATGAGGCTCTAATAATTATAGTAAGTGAGTGATACTGTTGAAAGTCGCTTTTCTGACGAAAAGTGCAGATACCGGTTCTGCTACCCGGCCAGTATAAAAGCGTATTGGTGAAGTATCCCGGAAAATTATAATAAGTGCATGATAATTACTAGAATAATATGTAGGACTTGTAAAACGAGTTTCAAGTTAAAATAATGAGAACTGATGCCAGAACTGATAGTGGTATGGAAAAGCGCGTAACAGAAAGGTGCTCCGAAAAATAAAATAAAAATATGAAAAATCTTAGAAAAATGAGTAGGTTAAGATTCCAAAGTTTGGGATTAAATTTTTTTGCGTAGCTATTAAAGTTAATACTGCGTGTTTAATTGTTAAGTGGCTATATATATATTTCTTTTGGCACATAACCCTAGGTTTGTATGCATTCCTACGTGAGAATTCTAAGGGTGGCTGACCAACATATTGTCCCATTGCTCTTTCTTCACCATTTCTTGAGCAAGTTGGCTCTTTTTCCATTAATTCCTCTCATTTTCTTCATCTAAACACTTGTGTGAGTGTGCATTGGCTTGAGGGCTTGTATGGTGAGGGAGTGTGAGTGTACATTCTGAGTTTTTCATCCACTATGAGAGGGTGCGAGGGCTGTGTTTGAGAGTGGGAGTGTGGGAACCTTGGTTATGACATTTTGAGCTCCAAGTGTCACCCTCTGTGAAGAAAAACCAAGTCTTGAAGTGCATTTTCGTGCACCCTCTTGTGTCAGCACCTTGAGGCTGGTTTGTGAGCTCCAAGAGCACCCTTTTTACTGTTCTGAAGCTCATGGGTATATGCTTCAACACTTCCCTTTGTGTTTTCATGAATATAACATGATTTGAAGATGTAAAATTATGAATTTTGATAATTTGAACGTTGGTTGATGAACCTAAGTGTTAAAATGCATGCTAAGTCGATGGGATAGATGTATCTAGGTGAAAGATGGAATTTTAAATGGATATTTTCGTGCTAGGCTGTTGTTTGTGGCTTCTGTCGTGAAATATCCGGATATGGCATATCCGGATATGATATCTGGATATGGGGACAACAACAAACATGTTTTGGTAAAAATTCGATATCTTGAGCTACATAGCTCCAAATAGAGTGTCGTTTGGACCTATGTGTAGCTAACACATAGGGATACAACCATGTAAAATTTTGTAGCCATTGGATAAGTGGTTTGATCTCAATTTTAGTTTAAAGTCGCGTCTTGGTTGTTGGAAATTCAGTTGGCAACAGTCACTTTGCGAAAATCATAACCGGAGTTATACAACTCCGATTGAGACATAAGATATGTCGTTGGAAAGCTTGTGATGTCTAGTTTAACATATTAAAATATCATAATTTTTGGTAAAGAATTACAACTGCAGTTTTTGTGAAATGCAGAAACTGCATTCTGTCGCGAAATATCAGGATATGATATGCGAATATTGATATCCGGATATGGGCTTGGAGATATCCAGATATGAATATCCGGATATGCCCCCGACATATATCCGAATATTCTGGGTTTTTGAAGAACAATAAGGTACTGCTCATACAGATTGGAGTTATGGGTTTGTGGACCCTATTTTATGGAGTTGAACTTCTGTAAATACTTAACTAAGTCATAATCAAGGGATTAAGGGCTTGTGGCTTTGTGGGAAGCCTTAAGACATAAAACGTAAAAGGAAAAATGTAGTCTTTATGCTTATGTTTATGAGCTTTGAGTATTGATACGATTGCTAGTCCTAAATCAGATTGTGATCTGCTGCGTGTTGGACTTGAGCTGTTTGGACTCTTGGCATAGGATTGTGAGCTTGCAAGGTAAGCTTTCGTGTCCTCGATTTAGCCATGTTGTGGTTCCACCATGTCCCATGGGGATATGGTTACATGCATGCTGTGTTATATGCTTTTGATATTTTGGAAATGCTGTTGAGCTTTTATATGCAATGTGCTTTTATGATATGCATGTGGGTCCACCTATACGGTAAGCCTGAGTATGTGACGCATACAACATGGTGAGGCTGTGGGTGAGGTGCAAGCGATGTTCCTTGTACTACTATGTGGGTAATAGAAGTATTCCTGCATTTTCTCTGGCCAATAGAATAGTGATAACACACATGTCATGAATATCTGTTGCACTGTATACTTTTGGAACTTATATCGGAAATTACTGCTTTTGGAACTTATATTGCACATGTAAGTGAGTTTGGGGTGGAAGATCCTTGGGGACCCCTTGTCTTAATGAGATTTTTTGTTTAGAGATCTCACCCCACGTTTGGGGACGCTTAGTTCAGGTTCAGGGAACCCAGGGGTTGAGACTCCTTGTGGCAGGAGGCCAGACCTAGTTGATGCATGTTTTATGCTGCTTATGATGATATGCTGTTATGAGCTGATGCTGGATGTTGTTTACTGTTTTTATGTTTTTAGCTTCATGTTATTATTGTCGCTATTGAGACTGATGTTCGGCATTGTTGCCTTAATTGGTGAGCATGGGGATTGTCCATGCCACATAGACTTGGTTATGTCTTGTTTTATTTAAAGTTGTAATAATGTATCAGGATTTTGGTCCAGGCTATGTGTTGTAGTCCTGTGACTTAGATACTCACTTTATATTTATATATGAGGTATTCAGTTAGCTGTCTTGCAATTTACATACAGGCGATATTTTATGAAATTGATTAAGTAATCAACTTGGCTAAGTATAATGTTGTCATAATTGAATTAAAGAAAAAAGTTATTTCGCATTTTAATTAAGCGTAGCTTAATACGATGACATGTTAACAAACCGGGTATACACGAGGTGTTACACTCAATAGGCATGGTGGAACACACAAGGGGATCAAACCCAGTACCAAGAGGTTACCTGTATGATCCCCTCCTGTAGCTCCAATCCAATAAATTTCATGACAAATTTTGCATGATTTGGTGATGATTTAATGAAGTTAGAGAGGAAAGAAAATCAAAATGTAAATGGCCAAGGGGAGGGGGGTGTGGCGCGGGTTTGGAGAGAGAAGAGGAGAGGAATATGATGATGAATAGTCCTTGGACATGTGGCTTAAGTGATTTTAAGTGGGGTGGGCCCCACCGCCACCTCGCGCGATTTAAAACTAATTCGAATTTCCCTCTGATTCCACTAAAAATCCATAAATTCATAACCTATTTAGAAAATATAAATTTTAACATTAAACATTATCCTTTAATTGCCCTTGATCAGATGAATTCGGAGTTTTCCGGTCGTTCGGAGAAATTGCAGTTTTAAGCTGTTATGCGTGCCGTAGGCACGCTTCCCCAAACTCGCTAATTCCCATCAATTTTCATCAGAAATCATATTTCCTAGTCCTATACACCATTTATAACTTATATCCAAACCTAGAGCTCAAAACTCAATCGGCACGCTTTACGGTGCAACTATACCGTGGTATTTTTACCCGGTAAAAACACAATTCACAGAATTTTCTGAAACTTGCCTAACCACTCAATTTTTCGTTCTGAATCCATTTCCAGGGTTATTTTTATCATTTGAGATCTCATACTCAATTTTACCTTCCTAGGGTTGTGTGTTGGCTAATTACTGTTTTACCCTTTATTTGTATTTTAACCTAATTTCCAGGATTTTCACTAATTCTGCCCTTTAATCCCCATTTAATATATTAATATATGATTTAGAAATGTGAGATGTTATAGTAATTAAGTCTAGATTAACATACTAAAAGATGAGAATGTTATAAATTGGGGGTTATGCACAATGACCAGAAGATAGAAGAATGCTAAATCCTAGAAAGACACTAAAAGTGAGATTTAGGCTAAGTGGGTTTATGGGAACCCCTTAGTAACTTGAAATATGCAATGTATGATAGTTAAGCATTTATTTTATTAATTCCTCATTTAGAATTCATTTACGGTCACAACTTATATCATTACGTTTTATTATTGCTTTCAAACGCTCACGTAATGAAAAGCAAAGACTTTACTCTTATTTTTAAATTAACTGTTGTGATTGTAACTGTGCTTAATATCATAATCAATTTTAAAATACCGGTACGTAATGGGCTATTACAACATGCCTCATTTGGAGTTCTATAGATCCGTCTGAAGTCAGATAAGCAAAGCTGCCAAGTGAAGAAAATACAGTTGAAGTATTGTTGGTGAAAAGATATTTTCAAATAAGGAAGGATTTCATTTGTCGGATGCCAACAATTTGGAGAAAATTAACAAGACCTAATAATGAAGTGTGGGATATATATTGTTATATGTTTCTTTATGATTCATGAATATTGCAGGGAATGATATTATCTGTCAATAAAAGTCTCACATTCAATGGGAGAAATTACATAATATGTTGTGAGATATTATTTTTCTTTTAACTAGCTCATTTGCTGGTATCCAAAAGTTTCTATGTATGTGGCTAGACGCAAAGAAAGAATAAGAAAAAGGTACTTACAGAAATAATGTTTGAAAAGATTTGTTTGCTAGTTGTTGTTAAAAATCTTATGTATCCCTTTTGGCACCTAGTTATCATGCTTGCATTATTTGCAAGCTTTTTGCACTAAGAGAGAAAATATGTTTGCAGTTATATATAGCAATGTATTGATGATATTAGATATTTATTAATGAAGTATGAATGACATGGAGGATGAGGGGTGATGGTTACAAGAAAGGCATGACTAGATAGACTTAAATGAAAACTTTGCATATATGATTGGATGTTTTTTGTCGCGTCAAATTATGGTGTAGTTTTTTACTACTTTAGTTTTAGTTCTGGTGTTGTGTTGTAGTTTTAGCTGTTATTTTGAAATTTTAATTTTTGTTTTATTGAAGCTTTGATTTGGTCATTTTTTCTAATGTGGATATGAATATGCTGATTTTGGTAGATGATCTGGATAAAATATAGGCCCAAACCAGGGCCCAATAACAAAAGCTAAAACCCAAACCCACTGAAGACCAAGAACAAGGCGCGATGAACAAGCACAGACGTGATACCCTCATCGCGGCAAGCATAGACGCGATACCCTCATCGCGGCAAACAAGACGCGATACTCACATCGCGGCACAGAATACGCAATACACACATCGTGTATGAAACCTTCTATATGAAGTAAACTTAAGGCCCAAGGCAATCCCACCGCTTCTTAACCCCAGTAAACAACGGACAGCTCCAGCTCGCCGCAACTCTACTGTTAGGCATTACAGAGGATAAGGCTACTCAGGTCCTTTGTCTGACCTGCAGCCCAAGGATGGTCACTCAAAAGCCATGCCGCCTTGACAAAGGCGGCATCCCTATTGCTATATAAACAAACGATATACCACCAAGGTACGATCATCCTTTACATTTTACTACATAACACCTGCCTCTGATACTGACTTAAGCATCAGAGTGTCATCGCAGGTACCCCCCATTTGGTGCAAATACGCCAATGTGAAGGACAACGACACAAAGCTCACTCCAACAGTAATACTTGGACTAGTCCAATAGCTACAGAAGGAGTCTCAACCATGTGTGATTGGGATCAATACATTTCGGCCAGTCCATACCGTATTTGGTCTGATCAGTAGATATAAATGAAAATGAACATATTTACTTTTGACAAATTATCGAATAGTGTGATGATTTTGTTTCTTTGGTGATGTTTTTGTATGAGAAATAGGATAATCACATAGTATAGTTAATAGTTTAACTGAGGTAAAAGGAAAAGGCCTCTTATTATAGTTCTTATTGTTAAGTAATGCTAATTCATTTGTCATTAACCAACAATTTGTTTGATGCAATATATAAAGCATTGTTCATAAAACACCCATAGAAATTTCTCCCACCCAAGTCAAAGATCTTTTGGCTCGATAAAGTGTCAATTCCTCATTAAATCAATGAGAATAATATCACATTGCTTTTAAAACCTCTAGAAGATGACAAATACAATAAAATAGAGAAAGAAAATTTGTTCGAAATAAACACCTTTAGCACTTCGACCTTTATTTTTTAATGTATTTCAATACTTGGTATTATATTATTTACAAAGTGAAAATATAAAACCTATGTTATTGCATTTTGACAGAGACTTAATACAATAAAAGATTGTGAACTAGAAATGAAACTATTATCCATTGCATTTTCGAGTTGAAAAGAATATGAATAACAGTATTGATGGTTATCAATTCTTTTTTAAATATCCAATAGAAACTTAATCATGAATATTTATATTTTGTTTCTAAAACAACATATTCTAGTTTGAATTAGAACAATAAGGCATTCAATTTAATATTATTTCTAGTCTAGCTTAATTAAATTCAAAATACCTATAATGTTGAGTACCTTGAAGAGGGTGAATTCAGTTTTATAAAAAATTCAAAAAATAAACTATTTTGATATTCTGAAAAATAATTTCTTCAATATTTGATTTAAGACCATCACTCCTAAGTTAAGATACAAGTGTGCGATCAAAGAAATAAGTTAGTGGAAAAGAAAATTGTTAGGCTATATTACTGATTCAGGAAATTCAGAATATATTCGTGATACAACTCAGCAGTTCGAGTCTGCTGATTACTCCAGAGATTTAATTGAGAAAGAAGAAAAGTTTGTTACAATGTTTTGATACCCGCTTCCTCACCTCTACATCCTAATATATGACTGAAAGGGAAATGCTGAATGGGCCAAGGAGTGCCTTCATCAGCTAAAACAGAAATACAAATTAATGGGCCTACATATTGGCCCACGTATTTATCATTGGTTTTCTATGAGACCCAGCCCAAAGAATCACTGGGCCCTCTACTCGCCACCTGTCACCCACGTGTTCCAAGCACAAAGTCCTTGGTCCATTTGACTGGTACTCTTGCCCTCTTGCTCTTCCTGCTTGGTAAAGTCTTCGCCTTTCCAGTTCTCTCCTCCTCTGTTGCTTCTCCTCTTCTCTCTTCACCGACGACGTCTTCCCCTCTCGTCGGCAGGTCCCTATCAAATCCCTTCGCCCTTAAAGAACTGATCTTGTCCTCAAGATCAAATTGGGGAAAGGCGTGACAGAACTCATGAAAGTAAACTGGCCTTTGAAGGCCGATGCATGTAAGGTGTAAAACAAAAATTTTACTGCGGAACATACATGCACTCATAGATTCATGCTTTAAGACAACATGATGTTACCTTGTTTTGGCCTGATCAGTCAGGGAGATGAGATGTCAGGCTTGAAGGGTTCAAACCCTCTAATGGTGATCCACACCACCGTTCGTCTATGATGCAAGAACTCTTTCTTGAAAGCCACCAGATGAACACCACAATGAGGCTTGCTATGCGCACAAGTGGTGAGGGTGGAGGCTAGGTATCCTGTTTGGAAAGGTGTACTGAGCTACCCTACAGAATGGTGCATAGAGGAGGAGAGTTGGCTTGGTTTTTCAATTAAACCTAAGGTGAGGAACATGTCTATTTATGCGCACCCTTTGGAGAGGAGGAGGGAATTCATTCATTCAAAATGAAAAACAAACTTTCAAATTTCTTTGAAAGTTGTGCATGAAACAGTGTGATAAGGTGGAGCTGTTGCAAAACAAACTTTGCCAATAACCTCCAATCTTATCCACATGAATTTAAATTCAAATTAATTTAAACTTAAATTCATAAACTATCATATAGTATATAGTTTTTATGCGCATAATTCAGCCCTATAAAGGGTCCAAATACATTGAGCAGTTGCATTCAAAATTTGAATCAACTTACCCACTGATTCCCTCAACCACCAAATCTGAATGGAGGTTTGTTTTAAGTGATAAGATAACACTTTTATCACTTAAAAGTGGCGCACCAAACAGCCTAGGGAGAGCCTCCAAAGATGCTTCTTCATCCAAGGAATATGCTCCAATAAGATCCTGTTTTATCCTTTTGTTATGAAACAACTTTTCAAAACCAATTCAAATTCGAATTCAAACACTTGAATTCAAACGTTCAAACATTCAAAATTCAAAATTTCAAATTTCAAATTCAAAATTCGAATTTCAAAATTCAAATTCAAATTCAAATTTTAAAATTCAAATTTCAAATTTCAAATTTCAAATTCAAAATTCTAATTTCGAAATTCAAATTATAAATTCAAATTTCAAAATTCAAATTTCAAATTCAAAATTCGAAATTCAAATATTTGATTATTAATTTAACTAATTAAATTAATTAGTAATGGCTTGGACTATCCAAGCCCATTACTAAACTCCATGCACCACCCACCCATTTAGGTGGGCTTCCAAACAGCTTCTTGGGCTAATAACATTATTAGGCCTAATATCTTTAAAGCTAGTCCATCATAACTACAAGGTGTTAGTGTGTGACCCATTAGGTCCAACTTAGCTACTGACATAACTGGGCTTGGGCCCAACAAGCCCACAACCCAATTAATGACAACACAGAGCACTAGCAATGCTTTGTTGCCCCAGAACTAGTCAGATTAATGACTTGATCATCCTATTGCACATATTTGGTTACCGTATGTATTTCCCTTCGTCTCGGTTATCTTCCCATTAACCTAGGGTAAGGAAATGTATCAACCCCTGCGGTTTAGGGTAAGCTTTATTCGAAATAGGGAATCTTCAATTTACTGACTCTAAAGGCAGATCATCTCATGATCTCTTTTACTATGCATAGATTCCCGAGTCCCTGTAAATGTCATCCCGATTTCTCCGGTTTACAGATAACCTAATCTTTCACAGAGATTTGACGAATTCCTTCAGCTTATTACCCTAGCCCTGTGCCCTTTAAGGACACGCCCAACAGTATACCTATGAGTCTCCATGTTTCAGGCAGACGAGGTATACAATCAAAACATGCCTTCAAGAACACAGTCTAGGTAATAACTTCTGGTCTAAGGAAAGACACACCCAAACATAAAGAGATTACTCTAATGACACTATCTGTGAGATTTCCTCATAGAGTCTCTTTTGGGTCTGTTCAGTGCGAGCTATACTCTTATAGGTCCACCCACGACTTTAGCTAAGATATCTCCATATCTGCAGCTCATGAGGTCTTTACCTTGTATCCATATACAAGTAGATAAGTCGTACTAGTCTTTACTCGAGATCACTGATCCCCAAACTCAGTGTCTCTAGACTAGGAACATATAATTAGGAATAGACATGCAATATCCTTGAATCCTCATGATCGTGATCTCATCACAGATACTCAAGAGATACCTGTTCTATTCCAAGGGGTTTATCCAGTTCATTCATATAATATTAACAGTAATATCGAGACACAATATGAAATTGAATAAATAGTGCTTACATTTATTTGCGACAAATAAAGTTCTACATCTAGTGTCCTTTATTTAATCAAAAGATTGTCTCTAGGACACCCATATGCTAACAAGCTCCCACTTGGCCTAGAGCCAATCAGACCTAAGTCGTATGCCCAAAGCCTCATAATGACTATCATGTTTTCTCTGAGAAACAGCCTTTGTCAGAGAATCGGCCAGGTTATCGTCTGTGGGAACATAATCCATTTTTACATCATTCCTATCAATGATTTCTCTAATCAAATGATATCTGCGGAGCACGTGTTTAGATCTTTGATGAGACCTAGGTTCCTTTGACTGCGCGATGGCTCCAGTGTTGTCGCAAAGCAACTGTATGGGCTCATCCACGCTTGGAACCACCCTTAGTTCATTTATGAACTTCTTGATCCACACTGCCTCCTTAGCTGCTTCTGAAGCAGCTATGTATTCAGCCTCTGTCGTTGAGTCTGCTGTTGTCTCCTGCTTGGAACTTTTCCAAGACACTGCCCCACCATTTAAGGTGAATACGAATCCTGACTGTGACTTGCAGTCATCTTTGTCACTCTGAAAGCTGGCATCAGTGAACCCTTTCACTATTAACTCATTAACCCCACCATAGACCAGAAACGCATCCTTAGTTCTTCTTAAGTATTTAAGGATGGTTTTGACTGCCGTCCAGTGACCCTCTCCAGGGTCTGACTGGTATCTGCTCGTAATGCTTAAAGCATATGAGACATCTGGTCTCGTACATATCATGGCATACATGATGGATCCAATAGCCGAAGCGTATGGAATTCCACTCATGCGATCCTTCTCAGGCTGTGACTTAGGACACATAGCCTTTGATAGGTGTACCCCATGACTGACAGGAAGAAAACCCCTTTTCGACCCTTCCATGCTAAACCTCTTTAGCATCTTGTCAACGTACGTGGATTGAGATAAACCCAGCAGCCTCTTGGATCTATCTCTATAGATCTTTATACCGAGTATAAAGGCTGCCTCTCCCAAGTCCTTCATGGTAAAGTTTTCTGAAAGCCACTCTTTCGTTATTTTTAATGTGGGGATGTCATTTCCTATTAGCAATATGTCATCTACATAAAGCACTAGGAAGACGACATTACTCCCACTTACCTTTCTGTAAACACAAGGTTCATCCTCGTTCTTGATAAAACCGTTACTCTTAACGACTTCATCAAAACGTATATTCCAACTCCTTGATGCTTGCTTTAGCCCATATATTGACCTTTGTAGTTTGCATACCATATGCACCTGATCTTTGTTTTCAAAGCCTTCAGGTTGTGTCATGTACACTTCCTCCTTCAAGAACCCATTCAAGAAGGCGGTCTTGACATCCATTTGCCAAATTTCATAGTCGTGGTATGCTGCTATTGCAAGCATGATCCTAATAGATTTGATCATGGCAACTGGTGAAAAAGTTTCATCATAGTCAACTCCTTGTCTTTGACGATACCCTTTCGCCACCAACCTAGCTTTGTAGGTCTGAACGTTGCCATCTGCATCAGTCTTTCTTTTAAAGACCCATTTATTACCAATAGGAACTATTCCTTGTGGTTTAGGAACCAAGGTCCATACCTTGTTCTGATACATCGAATCCATTTCAGATTCCATGGCTTCAAGCCATTTTGAGGAGTCAACATCTTTGACCGCCTCCTCGTAGTTACTTGGTTCATCATCCTCAACAGTTTGCTGATTCTCAATCACAAACCCGTACCTTTCAGGTGGATGGATGACCCTCGTAGGTCTACGGAGTTGTGTGTTTACTTCTCCTTTGGAGAACGTCGCCTGCGGAGCAGACTCGGGTTCCTCAATCTGTTCTTGTGGATCTTGCACTTCTTCAAGATCAATCTTACTCCCACTGCCTCCTTGAGAGATCAAATCCTTCTCAAGGAACTCAGCATTCTTTGAAACAAACACTTTGTGTTCTTCCATGGAGTAGAAGTAGTATCCCTTAGTACCTTTAGGATACCCCACAAATAGACATTTAGTACTCTTAGCACTAAGCTTGTCTGATGTCAACGCTTTGACATAAGCTGGCGATCCCCATACCCTGAGGTAACTCAGGTTGGGTCTCTTACCACTCCATATCTCATATGGTGTGGTCTGAACAGATTTAGACGGTACCCTATTTAGAAGGTATGCCGCTGTGTCTAAGGCATATCCCCAAAACGATTTTGGAAGTTGAGTCTCACTCATCATAGACCTAACCATGTCTAACAAGGTCCTGTTTCTCCTTTCGGAGACACCGTTTTGGTGTGGTGTGTAAGGAGCGGTAAATTGTGAGAGAATTCCATTTTCTCTCAGATAACCCTGAAACTCGTGGCTCAAATATTCACCACCACGATCTGATCGTAATGTCTTAATCATCTTGCCACGCTGTTTCTCCACCTCATTCCTAAACTCTTTGAACTTTTTAAAAGCTTCAGATTTATATCTCATTAGGTATATATACCCAAATCTTGATTTGTCATCTGTAAAGGTAATGAAATAAGAATATCCACCTCTAGCCTCAATAGACATTGGGCCACATACATCAGTATGAATGAGTTCTAATAACTCACTAGCCCTATGACTCTCAAGCCCTTTGGGCTTTTGTTGAATCATTTTCCTAGCTAGACAAGATTCACACTGTCCATAGGATTCCAAATCCATGGAGTCCAGGTATCCATCTCTATGCATCCTAGACAATCTTGTTTCATTTATGTGCCCTAGTCTACAGTGCCAAAGATAAGATTGATTATCCGTCCTAGGTCGTTTCACATCTATATTGAGCACTTCATTTCCCATTTCCAACACATACAATCCATTTATTAAAGAAGCAGTACCGTAAACCATATCATTCAAAATGATAGAAAAAGTACCATTCCTAATACTGAAAGTATATCCATCTTGTTCTAAACAAGAAATTGAAATAATGTTTCTAGAAATTTGCGGAACATAAAGACAATTATTCAAATGCAATAAAAGGCCCGTAGGCAAAATAAGGTCAGCATCTCCAACTGAATGAGTAGCAACTCTTGCTCCATTACCAACGCGGAGATCCACCTCGTTTCTATCCAATCTCCTTGGGCTCCTAAGTACCTGCAACATATTGCAGATATGAGAACCACATCCGGTATCCAATACCCATGAGGATGGATTAGCATAAGAATAATTTATCTCAATCATGAAAATACCTGAGGCAGAAGCATCACCATGCTTCTTGTCCTTCACATTGTTCAGGTAGTCTGGACAATTCCTCTTCCAGTGGCCTTTCTTGCCACAATGGAAGCACTCAGCATCACCCTTGTCCTTAGGTGCCTTCTTACCCTTCTTCTTGCCCTTCTTCTTCTTGGATTTTCCTTTGGGCTTAAGGGGGTCACCTTTTGCAGGCTCCTTACCCTTTCCCTTGGCCTTGCTAGGCCCACCAATCAAAAGAGCCTGTGTCCTATCCTTCTTGATAGACACTTCAGCTGTTGTTAACATGCTTAATAACTCAGGCAAGCTCACTTGCATCCCATGCATATTGTAATTCATGATGAATTGACTGAAGGAAGGTGGAAGTGAGGTGAGGACTAAGTCATTACTTAGCTCGGCATCCATGATGAAGCCTAGGTTTCCTAGCTTCTCAATCAGCCCGATCATCTTGAGAACATGGCTGGCAACAGACATGCTCTCAGTCATCCTACAAGAGAACAGTTCTCTTGAGGCCTCATACCTCTCATGCCTGCCTTTAATATCATACAACTCCTTGAGATGTACGATAATAGAGGGAGCATCCATATGCTCATGCTGCTTTTGCAGTTCAGGCGACATGGATGCCAACATGATGCATACTGCCATCACATTGTCATCCAAGTGCTGTTGATGGGTTACGAAATCAAATTCCGCAAACCCTTCTTCCCCTTCCCGTGGAGCTACGGGTATTTCAGCATCTAAAACGTAGGCAATCTTTTCGGCCCTTAGAACTATTCTTAGGTTCCGATACCAGTCCATAAAATTCGAACCGGTCAGTTTATTCGTATCGAGTATTGAACGCAGTGACAGTGGATTAGTCATACTATAAGCTGAAAAGGATGTAAAGATAGTTTTAGTTAATATACGGTTATGTAGTTAAAAGCAAATTATTAAAGACTTGAAATAATTTGCCCCTCCCACTATTTTATCTAAGTCAATGACCCTTCCTTTTGACTTAGGGTTAATCTACTTTAGATTTTACCTTAGTGGGTTTAAGAGTGCGATTATTTATTTTAACCTCCGTCTGAGACCGCAAGATTAATTTAAATAAAGGGTTGATCTTTATCAACAGTATCTCATACCCTCTCTTAACTTTAGGTTGACAACTCTTTGTCACTTAGTGGTGCATCTCATGCAACCAACCTAGCACCATTACCCTAAGCACATAAGTCCGGTTGTGCCTGCAACTTATGTCTTAGTTAAGCATTAAACCAGCACCCTAAGTGTCTTACACTTCAAACACTACTCTAGCCCAACGAAATAGTGGGTCCCAACTGAGTTGTGGAGCACCACTACGTAGAAGAGTTTTGAGTAGCATTGGTGGTGGGAGATAATCATATGCTTAATTATTTATTCCTTTTAAGGGTTCCTTTTATCTTGTGGTTAATTAGGTCCCATCAAACGCATATTGTAAGTTATCATGCTAGTCGTTACCTATGTCAAACATCTATCGGTATACACTAGTCGTTATTGGACAAACATAATAACCATACAAACGCGATTTGCCCAATTTATGCATACTAGACGTTCTAATCATACATACATATAAACAGTTTATATTGAGATAGCCATGGTGCTCGCGCTTTTGTCCTTTTTGCTTCTTTAAGCAACGGCCGCTTGTCGTCTATACGCCACTAGCCTATTTCTCTAATTACAAATAATTAAAGAAACTCCATAACACTTTGGAGGAACAAAATTACAAAATTTAAATTACAAATATACTTGTAAATTAAAATGCGCGATTACACATAAATTTAAAATTCAAAAAAATTCAAATCCGGGCACCATGACCATCCCCTTCCTGTTTGTACCTGAAAAGTTCAAAACTTGCAAACACAAACATTATATTATCACATAACATTTTCACATGTATTTTGACATTTAACATTTAAACATCAAAATAACATCAAGATTCATAATCTTAAATTTCTCATTGGCCGAATTTAAAAACAATTTCAATTCAAATTTTGTTAATTCTTTCTTAAAGAAAACAAAATTAAACCATGCATGTAGCCATATATCCCTACATGGCCGAATCATATAGGTAACTATATGATAAATTTTTCACAAAATTTCATGCATATAAACATGACACAATTCATGGAGAAAAATAAGAAATCATTCAAGATACTCTTAGTACCCTCCATGGCCGAATCTACCCTTTCAAAAAGGGTGTTCCTTTTAGAACTTTCATAAAGAAAAGAAACTAAACCATGATGCATAATGTTTTATGAACACAGAATCAAATTTTCATGTTCATAAAAACAAAAACTTTAACACTTTAAAGGATTTGTGATTCAAAATCCACATGCAGAATTTAAACTTTAACCCTTTAAAGATTTTTGACCGTGAAAGACTCTTTTCACAAACAAGGTACCATCACCCGTCGATGGTAAAGTAACCAGGCTCTGATACCACTTGAAAGTAAACTGGCCTTTGAAGGCCGATGCATGTAAGGTGTAAAACAAAAATTTTACTGCGGAACATACATGCACTCATAGATTCATGCTTTAAGACAGCATGATGTTACCTTGTTTTGGCCTGATCAGTCAGGGAGATGAGATGTCAGGCTTGAAGGGTTCAAACCCTCTAATGGTGATCCACACCACCGTTCGTCTATGATGCAAGAACTCTTTCTTGAAAGCCACCAGATGAACACCACAATGAGGCTTGCTATGCGCACAAGTGGTGAGGGTGGAGGCTAGGTATCCTGTTTGGAAAGGTGTACTGAGCTACCCTACAGAATGGTGCATAGAGGAGGAGAGTTGGCTTGGTTTTTCAATTAAACCTAAGGTGAGGAACATGTCTATTTATGCGCACCCTTTGGAGAGGAGGAGGGAATTCATTCATTCAAAATGAAAAACAAACTTTCAAATTTCTTTGAAAGTTGTGCATGAAAAAGTGTGATAAGGTGGAGCTGTTGCAAAACAAACTTTGCCAATAACCTCCAATCTTATCCACATGAATTTAAATTCAAATTATTTTAAATTTAAATTCATAAACTATCATATAGTATATAGTTTTTATGCGCATAATTCAGCCCTATAAAGGGTCCAAATACATTGAGCAGTTGCATTCAAAATTTGAATCAACTTACCCACTCATTCCCTCAACCACCAAATCTGAATGGAGGTTTGTTTTAAGTGATAAGATAACACTCTTATCACTTAAAAGTGGCGCACCAAACAGCCTAGGGAGAGCCTCCAAAGATGCTTCTTCATCCAAGGAATATGCTCCAATAAGATCCTGTCTTATCCTTTTGTTATGAAACAACTTTTCAAAACCAATTCAAATTCAAATTCAAACACTTGAATTCAAACGTTCAAACATTCAAAATTCAAAATTTCAACTTTCAAATTCAAAATTCGAATTTCAAAATTCAAATTCAAATTCAAATTTTAAAATTCAAATTTCAAATTTCAAATTTCAAATTAAAAATTCGAATTTCGAAATTCAAATTCTAAATTCAAATTTCAAAATTCAAATTTCAAATTCAAAATTCGAAATTCAAATATTTGATTATTAATTTAACTAATTAAATTAATTAGTAATGGCTTGGACTATCCAAGCTCATTACTAAACTCCATGCACCACCCACCCATTTAGGTGGGCTTCCAAACAGCTTCTTGGGCTAATAACATTATTAGGCCCAATACCTTTAAAGCTAGTCCATCATAACTACAAGGTGTTAGTGTGTGACCCATTAGGTCCAACTTAGCTACTGACATAACTGGGCTTGGGCCCAACAAGCCCACAACCCAATTAATGACAACACAGAGCACTAGCAATGCTTTGTTGCCCCAGAACTAGTCAGATTAATGACTTGATCATCCTATTGCACATATTTGGTTACCGTATGTATTTCCCTTCGTCTCGGTTATCTTCCCATTAACCTAGGGTAAGGAAATGCATCAACCCCTGCGGTTTAGGGTAAGCTTTATTCGAAATAGGGAATCTTCAATTTACTGACTCTAAAGGCAGATCATCTCATGATCTCTTTTACTATGCATAGATTCCCGAGTCCCTGTAAATGTCATCCTGATTTCTCCGGTTTACAGATAACCTAATCTCTCACAGAGATTTGACGAATTCCTTCAGCTTATTACCCTAGCCCTGTGCCCTTTAAGGACACGCCCAACAGTATACCTATGAGTCTCCATGTTTCAGGCAGACGAGGTATACAATCAAAACATGCCTTCAAGAACACAGTCTAGGTAATAACTTCTGGTCTAAGGAAAGACAAACCCAAACATAAAGAGATTACTCTAATGACACTATCTGTGAGATTTCCTCATAGAGTCTCTTTTGGGTCTGTTCAGTGCGAGCTATACTCTTATAGGTCCACCCACGACTTTAGCTAAGATATCTCCATATCTGCAGCTCATGAGGTCTTTACCTTGTATCCATATACAAGTAGATAAGTCGTACTAGTCTTTACTCGAGATCACTGATCCCCAAACTCAGTGTCTCTAGACTAGGAACATATAATTAGGAATAGACATGCAATATCCTTGAATCCTCATGATCGTGATCTCATCACAGATACTCAAGAGATACCTGTTCTATTCCAAGGGGTTTATCCAGTTCATTCATATAATATTAACAGTAATATCGAGACACAATATGAAACTGAATAAATAGTGCTTACATTTATTTGCGACAAATAAAGTTCTACATCTAGTGTCCTTTATTTAATCAAAAGATTGTCTCTAGGACACCCATATGCTAACAACTCGGAGGTGGAGATCCAGGAAGCATCTTCCAAGGGCAGCCTCTTCCATTGCACTAGGACCTGCAAGTCCGTTCCTTCCCCACTCGAAACGGTCCGCGTACGAAGGATCGCTAGCGGATCTGTCACGGGATGGCCATCCTAGGTCACCTTGGGTAGCGGCTGTGGGTGGAACGACAAGTTTTGGCGAAAAGCCTTGAGCAACGAGACGTGGAAGACAGGGTGGATCCGTGACCCCTCCGGAAGTTCCAACCGGTAAGCTACTGTTCCGATGCGTGCCGTGACCGGAAAAGGGCCATAAAACCTGCGACGAAGCTTCTAGAAGGACTGGTTACAGACTGATTTCTGTCGGTACGGCTGGAGCTTGACCAGCACTTGGTCACCAACAACAAACTGGAGATCCCGGCGGTGCTTGTCCGCTTGGGTTTTCATTCGCTGACGGGTTCGGTGGAGATTCTCACGGAGTTGTCTGATGATGGCATCTCTCGTAGTTAGCAGTGTGTCCACGACTTCAATGGGCGAAGATTCACCAGTGTATGGTTGTAGGGCTGGAGGAAACCGGCCATAGAGGATCTGAAAAGGGGTGGACCCAATAGAAGAATGGTATGAAGAGTTATATGAAAATTCCGCCCACGGCAAGTACTGAACCCGACCTTGTAGGTTTTCCATGGCATAGAAATGGAGGTATTGTTCTAGCCCGCGATTGGTGACCTCCGTCTGACCATCACTCTCAGGATGGTTGGCTGTGCTGAACTGGAGACGAATACCACTCAGACGTGAGAGTTCTTGCCAGAAACGGCTGATGAAAATATGATCGCGATCAGAAACGATCGACTTAGGAATGCCATGGTGTCTGCAGATGTCTGACATAAACACGGATGCCACTTTGGTAGCTATAAAATTGCTGGCCAGAGCTGAGAAGTGGGCATTCTTAGAGAGCCTGTCCACCACCACCATGACTGCTGTTTTGCCCTCCGATTGAGGAAGGCCCACTATAAAGTCCATCGACAACTCTTCCCACACCGCATGAGGAATGGATAAAGGCTGGAGAAGACCCGCGGGAGATAGGGGTTGATACTTCGTCACTTGACAAATAGGGCAGGTTCATACGAATTCTTGTACATCATTTTTCATATTTGGCCAGTAGTAATGGGTGGAAATTCTGTGCAGGGTCTTTCGTGTACCTCCATGTCCTCCAATTACCGTAGAATGAAATGCATGCAGCAGGGTGGTTTTGAGCTCAGACGTACTGGCTATGACGATTCTTCCTTTGAAAAAGATCAATCCATCCTTAAGGGAGTAATGCTCATATCCCTCTCCTCGATCTCCGATTGCTTTAGTTATCTTCACCAATTCGGATTTTCTACTAACTTCGGCCTTGATGGAGTCTAACAGTGGATTTATTAGTGTGGACAGGGAAAAAAATGGCATTATGGACTAATGTTTCCCCCTTCTCTCCTTCGTGTACCTTGGACAAGGCGTCCGCCACCTTGTTGACAGCTCTGGGGGTAATATTCAATGGTATAGTCAAACCCCAACAACTTCACTAAGATGTGTTGTTGCTCCGGAGTTTGAATAATCTGAGCCATCAACTCTTTGATGCTGTCGTATGGTGAATTTGCTGCCCAATAAGTACTGGCGGAACTTGGCAACACTCTCCGTAATGGCAAACAGTTCTCGAACATAAGTTGAAGACTGCTGCATTTTGGGTGATAGTTTGCGACTGAATTAAGCTATTGGTTGGTTATTCTGGCTAAGCACCGCTCCAATTCCAATCCCAGATGCATCTGTTGTCAGTACAAAAGGTTCAGTAAAATTTGGTAAGGCTAAAACTGGGGGGCTCGATAAGATTTCCTTGAGTTGGTTCATGGCCTGAGTAGCAACTGGTGTCCATTGAAATCCATCCTTCTGGAGAAGTGTGGTCAAGGGTGCTGCCAATTGGGAAAAACCCTTGACGAATTTCCTATAGTATCCAGCTAACCCAAGAAACCCTCTTAGTTGTTTTACTGTAGTTGGTGTCTTCCAATCCATAATAGCTTGGATCTTCTTTTCATCTGGTCGGACACCCATGGATCCCACTACATGCCCCAAGTATTCTACCTCTGGTTGAGCAAAGGAACACTTCTCTCTCTTAGCATAAAGCTGATTCTGTTGCAGACAATGAAGGACTGTCCAAAGATGCTCCAAATGGTCCGATAAGGTCCTGCTATAAACTAGGATGTCATCAAAAAACACAATCACAAATTTTCGCAAGAATGGTTTAAGTACCGAGTTCATGATCCCTTGGAATGTAGCTGGGGCATTGGTGAGGCCGAATGGCATAACCACAAACTCATAGTGTCCCTCGTGAGTACGAAAAGCCGTCTTGTAAATATCTGGTTCAGACATACGAATTTGGTGGTACCCAGACCGCAAATCTATCTTTGAAAACACTGTGGCACCTGCCAATTCATCTAACATCTCATCTACAGTTGGTATGGGGAATTGGTTGGCTATAGTAACCCGGTTCAGAGCCCTGTAGTCGACACAAAACCTCCAGGTCCCATCCTTCTTCTTGACCAAAAGGACAGGGGATGAGAAGGGACTCAGGCTGTGGCGAATCACTCTGGTTTCCAGCATCTCTTTCACCATTTTCTCAATCTCTGTTTTCTGAAAATGTGGGTACCTATATGATCTTACATTGACTGCTGTGGTTGCAGGTGCTAGGTGAATGCGGTGATCCTCTGCTCGGAAAGGGGGTAAACTTGGAGGCTTTTCAAAAACCTCAGCAAATTGGTGCAGTAATTGTTGGACTCTTGTATCCAACTCTTGGGTCTCGGGCTGTGGATCCTTGCTGGTGTATTCTATAGTTTGTAGCTGGTATAGACAAGCCACTGAGTGGGAGGTTGTCAATCTGCGTAACTGGTTCAGCTGGATTGCCTCCATGGCTATGGTAGATTCACCTTGTATTTCCACCTTGCTGCCATTTTTTTCAAACTTCATAACTAGCTGCTTATAATTAATGGTCACATCTCCCCATTCGGAGAGCCACTGTACACCCAAAACAACTTCAGCTCCTTGGATGGGTAGCACATACAAGTCAGGACTAAATTCGTGGCCTTGCATCTCTAGAGAAACCTGTGTGCACACTCTTAAACAATTCATCACCTCCCCATTACCTACCAACACTTGGAACTTCTGAGTAGGTTTGGTTTCCAGCCCCAAAAAATTTACCAACCGTTCCTGGATAAAATTATGAGTGAAACCCCCATCAACCAATATTTGCACAACTGTTTTGTTGATCCGACCCTTAACCCTTAAGGTTCTAGTGGAATGTTGACCGACCATAGCATGCAGGCTGATCTCAGACATGACCTTCTCCTCCCCTCCTATCTTCTCATTATCCACCTCATGCTCCAGTTCTAAGTCACGCACCACAGATTCCATGGCTTCACTCTCCTCATCGTGCACAACCAGTAGAAACATCTTTCCCTTACAGATGTGATTTCTATTGTATTTTTCATCACAATAAAAACATAGTCCTTTGTCCCTTTTTTCTGCCATTTCGGCTGATGATTGTAACAGCCCGTGTTAACCCGGTCTGTTAACACACTATCGTATTAAGCCACGTTTAATTAAAATGCGGAATAACTTTTTCTTTAATTCAATTATGACGTAATTAACTTAACCAACTTGATTACTTAATCATTTTCATAAAAATACTGCCTGTATGTAAATTGCAAGACAACTAACTGAATACCTCGTACATAAATAAAATGTGAGTATCTAGAACCACAGAACTACAACACGTAGCCTGGGTCAAAATCCTGATACTTTAATTACAACATCAAATTAAAAGACAACAGTCAAACTATGTAGCATGGACAAACCCCATGCTCACCAAATAAGGCAACAATGCCCACAAACAGTCTCAGCATAAATAGAATAATCAAAGCGGAAAACATAACAGTAAATCCAGCACATCATCATATCAACTCATCAGCTCAGCTCTGGCCTCCTGCCACCTGAGCCCTCAACATTACCTGATCCTGAAATAAGCGTCCCCAAACGTGGGGTGAGATCTCTAACAAGAAATCTCAGTAAGACAAGGGGTCCTCAAGGAGTCTCCACCCCAAGCTCACTTACATGTGTAATATAAGTTCTAAAAATAATATTACAGTATAAGTTCTAAAATCATGCGATGCAGCAATTAATCATGTCATGTGTGCTTTCAAATCTACTGGCCAGAGAAATGTAGGAATACGTCTATGCCTACATGAGTACATGGATACTACCTGCACCTCACCCACATGCTTCTCCATCTTGTATGTACTACATACTCAGGATTGCCGTCTAGGTGGACACCACATGCATATCATAATGCTCATTACATATAAACAGCTCAACAGCATTTCCAAAATAATCAAAGCATGTAACACAGCATGCATAAACTCATCCCCATGGGACATGGTGGAACATCAAAATGGCTAAACCGAGGACACGAAAGCTTACCTTGCAAGCTAGCTATCCAAGCCAAGAGTCCGCACAAACTCAAAGTCCAAACACAGCAGAATCACAATCTGTTTTAGACCAATAATTATATCAATATTAATCTTCTAATATTTACAATGTTAAACTAGACATCTTGAGGTTTCCAACGATATACTTTATGCCTCAATCGGAGTTGTATAACTCCGGTTATGATTTTCGCAAAGTGACTGCTGCCAACTGAATTTCCAGCAACCAAGACGCGACTTTAAACTAACACTGAGATCAAACCACTTATCCAATGGCTACGAAATTTTACAGGGTTATAGCCTTATGTGTTAGCTACACATAGGTCCAAACGGCACTCGATTTGGAGCTCTGTAGCTCAAGATATCGAATTTTTACCGAAACAGGTTCGTTGCTGTCCCCATATCCGGATATGGATATCCGGATATCATATCCGGATACTGATATCCGGATATCATATCCGGATACTGATATCCGGATATCTGCCCGACAATATCCGGATATCTCACGACAGAATGCATTTTCTGCATTTCGTGAATATCCAATCCATAGGTTCAACTTTTTAACCGATTAAAGGCACTTAAACATGCATTTCTAGGTGTGTTTAACCTACCCCACCCTTAAGTTATTAACTTAGCTCAATACATGCATCAAGGTTCCATTTTTAAGCATTTAAACCCATGATCATAGTTGGTATAACTTACCAAAGCTCAAAAACAGAATAGGCAGTGCTCTTGGAGCTCTCCAAGGTTCCTCAAACTCAGCCTAAGTAGGAGCACGAAAATGGCACTTCAAGGTGGGTTCTTGCACCACAAGAAGGCACTTTGAAGCTCACAATGACTACCACAAAGTAGCCATTACTAAAGCTTCAAACTCATGTTCACTAACTACCTCTCAACTCAGAATGATGGCCACAATGCAGCCCCAAGATTAACTCTCACCTTCACAAATGTCTAAACAAGCATGAAAGGTGATCACTTGGCTAAGGAAAGAAGAAGGAAGAAGAAGAGAAGAAGAAGAAGAAGAAGAAGAAGAAGAAGAAGAAGAAGGCAGCAGCAGCCCAAAAGTCACGTAGGAATATGAATATGGCCTAGGGTTTTGTGCTAATGTGCCTATTTATAGGCACAAGCCACTAACCGCGCAGTATTAGCCTTAATCGCAAAGTAAAAGATCTTGATCCCAAACTTCGGATTCTAGACCTACGCATTTTTCTAAGATTTGTCATATTTTTATTTTATTTTTCGGAGCACCTTTCCGGTACGCGCTTTTCCATAGCCAGTATCAGTTCTGGCATCAGATTACGTCATTTTGACTTGAAACTTGTTTTACAAGTCCTACATAATATTCTAGTAATTATCATGCATTCGTTATAATTTTCCGGGATACTTTTCCGGTACACATTTATACCGAGTAGCAGAACCGGTATCTGCGCTTTTCTTCCGAAAAGCGACTTTCAGCATTTTTACTCACTCAATATAATTATCTAAGCCTATTAATAATTATTAGGGTCAATTATGGAATTATTTCCTAATTATCATTATTAACTTACTAATTACCTTAATTAGCGGTGCGGGTTCTTACATTCACCCCACCTTTTTAAGGATTTTGTCCTCAAAATCAGAAACATACCTGTCTCGAAAGTCGGGATACTGTCGGAGAAGCTCATCCTCTCGCTCCCATGTGCACTCCTCGGGACTACGCCCAGTCCACTGCACCTTGACCATCGGAATGATCTTGCTCCTAAGCTGTTTCTCGCCTCGATCGAGAATCTTGAGTGGTCCGACGGGAGTCTGTAGGTTCTCCCGAACCTCCACGTCATCCGGCTGCACCACGTGCGAAGGATCTGCTATGTACTTTCGAAGCTGAGACACGTGAAACACGTCATGGATATTGGCTAGGTTCGGAGGTAAGGCGAGTCGATAGGCAACTGGTCCTACTCTACCAAGGATCTGGTAGGGCCCTATGAATCGCGGGCTCAACTTCCTCACGCCGAGTGCCCGTCCAACACCGGTGACAGGTGAAAGTTTCACAAACACGTGCTCACCCTCACTGAACTCCAGTGGACGATGCTTGACATCGTAGTAGCTTTTCTGACGATTCTGCGCCTGCTTCAGCTTTTCCCTGATCATCTGGATCTGTAGGGTAGTATCTTGGACAAAGTCCAAGCCGAAAAGCTCTTTATCTCCAACCTCAGACCAGCAGGTAGGAGTCTGACACCTCCTACCGTACAGCGCCTCGTAGGGTGCCATGCCCAGACTAGCATGAAAACTGTTGTTGTAAGAAAATTCAACCAACGGAAGGTACCTATCCCATGCAGAACCCTGCTCCAACGTGCAAGCTCTCAACATATCCTCCAATGTCTGGATGGTCCGCTCAGTCTGTCCGTCAGTCTGAGGGTGATAGGCGGTACTCAATCGCAACTGCGTACCAAAAGCCTCCTGCAGCGCCTCCCAGAACCGAGATGTGAACTTCGGGTCCCTATCACTGATGATACTCTCGGGCACCCCGTGAAGCCTCACAATCTCACGGACATATAGTCTGGCCAACTGCTCTGTAGTGAAGCTCACCTTCACTGGAAGAAAATGGGCAGACTTGGTCAATCTGTCCACAATGACCCAGATAGAGTCACAACCAGCCTGAGTTTTAGGCAATCCCACCACGAAGTCCATGGAAATACTCTCCCACTTCCACTGCGGAATCTCCAGAGGTTGAAGTTTACCAGACGGTTTCTGGTGCTCGATCTTCACTTTCTGGCAAATAAGACATTTGGACACGTAGACCGCTATGTCCTTCTTCATGCCCGGCCACCAGAAATTCCTTTTTAAGTCCTGGTACATTTTCGTGGCACCAGGGTGGATAGTGAACCGGCCCTTATGAGCCTCTGCCATAACCTCCTCAGTCAATGGCCCTCGAGGAATAACAATCCTCTTCTGGAACAGCAGCAATCCGTCAGCGTTCCAAGACACACCGTCCTGGTTCTTCACATAATCGAGGCACTCTCTTTGCACTTGCGCCTCTTTGATCTTTTCCATCAGCTCGTTAATCACTTCTGCTGTTTCCATCTCAAGCAGTGCACCCCCAAACAAGGAGTTCACTCTCAAGTCTCTGAACTTCTCGATCACCTCGTAGTCGTTCATCATCAGGCTGGATAAGCTCACGGATTTCCGACTCAAAGCATCGGCTACCACATTGGCCTTGCCAGGATGGTACCTTAACTCAAAATCGTAGTCCTTCAAGAACTCCATCCATCTTCGCTGTCTCATGTTCAGCTCCTTCTGGTCAAACAGGTACTTCAGGCTCTTGTGATCACTGAATACAGCAAACTTCATGCCAAACAGGTAATGCCTCCAAATCTTGAAAGCAAAAACGATGGCTGCCAACTCCAAGTCGTGAGTCGGGTAGTTCTCCTCATGAGGTTTCAACTGTCTTGAAGCGTAAGCCACCGCTTTCCCTTTCTGCATCAGCACACAGCCAATTCCTTTACCAGAGGCATCGCAGTATAACTCGAATTGCTCCGCAGGATCAGGAAGGACTAACACAGGAGCAGTAGTCAGTCTCTCCTTCAACTCCTGGAAACACTCCTCACACTCATGTGTCCACACGAATGGAGTCTCCTTTCGGGTAAGGCGAGTCATCGGTAGCACCATCTTGGAGAATCCCTCGATGAACCTCCTATAGTACCCGGCCAAACCCAAGAAGCTTCTCACTTCTGTAACCGTCTTGGGCCTCTCCCAGTCCATCACGGCCTCAATCTTGTTAGGATCAACTGCAACTCCATTAGCAGAAATTACATGACCCAGAAATTTAACCGCCTTGAGCCAAAACTCGCATTTTGACGGCTTCGCATAGAGCTTTTTCTCTTTTAGCACTTGCAGCAAAATCTTTAAGTGCTCGGTATGCTCCTCCTCCGTCTTGGAGTAGATCAAGATGTCGTTAATGAAGACGATCACAAACTGATCCAGGTACGGCTGGAAGATCCTGTTCATGTAGTCCATGAACACTGCGGGTGCATTGGTGAGTCCAAACGGAATCACCAAGTACTCGTAGTGCCCGTACCTCGAGCGAAACGCTGTCTTTGGGACATCCTCCGGCTTAACCCGTATCTGATGATAACCGGACCGGAGATCGATCTTGGAATACACGCAAGCACCTCTGAGCTGATCCAGCAAATCATCTATGCGTGGAAGAGGGTACTTGTTCTTGATTGTCACCTTGTTCAACTGTCTGTAGTCAGTGCACAACCGCATGGTCCCATCTTTCTTTTTCACAAATATGACCGGTGCTCCCCAGGGAGACACACTCGGCCGAATAAAGTCTTTCGCTGAAAGCTCCTCGATATGCTTCTTCAGCTCCGCCAACTCCGGTGGCGACATCCGGTATGGAGCCAACGATATAGGCCCCACACCAGGCAATAAGTCGATGGAGAACTCTATCTCCCGCTGCGGTGGAAACTCAGGAATCTCCTCAGGAAACACCTCGAGGAATTCCCTCACCACCGGAATGCCAGTGAGATCCTCCTGTGTCCCACTCACCAAACCTCCCAACATGACATAGCCAAATGCCCCTGCTCTCAAGGCCCTCCTCGCCTGCAGGACTGAAATGAACGGTGAGGAACTGGCTGTGGACCCACCCGGAGACATCACCACTTTCTTGGCACAGCAATCAATCATTGCACAGTTTCTGGACAACCAATCCATGCCCAAAATAATCTGAAGGTTGGCCATCGGTAATCCTATCAGATCTACCGAGAAGTCACGGCCATCCCACTGAAACGCTACATCGCGATGAACAGTGGAGGTCAAACATTTTTCTCCGGTGGCGGTGGTAACCCGCATCGGTGGAGAAAGCACATCACTGGGCAACTCAAGCCCCACAGCAATAGGGGTAGCAACAAAAGAGTGCGTCGCCCCGGAATCAAACAAAACATCAACAGTTGATCCACCAATGGTAACAGTACCTCTGACCAGGTTCGGAGCTCTGTCCGACTGCTGACGATCAAGTGTGTAGACTCGTCCGGTAGTAGGTGGCACGGCTGGTGCCCCAGTAGGAACCATCTGCAATGGCACAGCCTGCACTGCAGCAACTCTCGCCGTCGGGCAATCTCTGGAGTAGTGGCCCTCCTTGCCACACTGGAAGCAAATCAGCTGACCGGTAGAGCACGGCCCAAAATGTGACTTCCCGCATCCCGAACATCTGGGAGCAGGAGGTCTAGCTGTGTTCCCCTGAGCAGCAGTCTTTCTGAACTGATTCGGCGCTTGCTTAGCCGCCAACGGTGGTTTGCCCTTGCCCTTGTTGGCAAAGTTCTTGTTCTTCCAGGGAGCAGAACCACCAGCGCTCTGCGGCACCTCAACCTTGGCCCTCTTGGCCTGACTCGCCCGGCAGTAGTCCTCGATGTCGCGGCACTGCTGCACCAACGCTCCGAAGTCTCTCGAAGCAGAACCAGCGAGATGTCCAGCAATATCCTCATTAAGTCCCCTCCGGAACTTGGCCGCCAAGAATGTAGGAGTCGGTCTCGCCATGCGGAAATGAGAGAACTTGACCAGCTCATTAAACTTGGCCAGGTACTCGTCAACAGACAACGAGCCCTGCACCAATCGGTCAAACTCTCCCTGCTTCCTCTCCTGAGAGTCGTAAGGAAAGTACTGGCCCAAGAAGCTCTCCTCGAAGAATGGCCACGTCATCACATGGCCCTGCATCTCGTAGACCTGAGATAGGTTGGTCCACCACTCATGGGCCTCGCCCTCCAGCATGTACGTGGCGAACAACAGCTTCTGCGGATCGGTGCACTGCATGATCCGGAAAATCTTGTCCAGCGCCTGTAGCCATCTGGCAGCAGCAATGGGATCATATGATCCGTCGAAAGTAGGTGGCTTATGCTTGCGGAAAGCATTCAGCCGGCGATCGATCTCGTCACGATCCTCAGCAAGCACGGGGATAGTCTGCATAGCCCCCGTCAAATGACTACCCTCACCCATCTGGCTCTGGGTGTCCTCCTGTTGACTAGGCGGAGGTGGAGGCGGTGGCGGCGGTGGAGGTGGTGGAGGACCCTGGCCAGCAACAGGACCAGCCCTCAACTCCTCCAACATGACCCTCATCATAGTCATGTTGGCCATCCGGTTCTCCTCCAGAACCTCTGCCGTGGTTTGTCGGTTCGCATCTCGAATTGCGTCCAGCATCGCCCGGTTCGCCAGCCTCGTGGCTTCCTGGTCGGCTAGTCGGGCCGCCTGCATCTCAGCTAATGCAGCTAGGACAGGATCCGTCTGATCCTCGCTCGTACTCGTGTTCCTCCTCGGTGGCACCATGACTCTGCACAAGTTACACAAAGAATGAGTTGATCAGGCCCACGCCATGTGGTCACATATGCATTATCATGAAACACACCATCCAGAGAGAACACAAAGTAGACACGCAACGACACATCCTAAGTTATTGCAATACATACAGGCTTTTCCCTAGAAAGTGGTCTGATACCATAAAATGTAACAGCCCGTGTTAACCCGGTCTGTTAACACACTATCGTATTAAGCCACGCTTAATTAAAATGCGGAATAACTTTTTCTTTAATTCAATTATGACGTCATTAACTTAACCAACTTGATTACTTAATCATTTTCATAAAAATAATGCCTGTATGTAAATTGCAAGACAACTAACTGAATACCTCGTACATAAATAAAATGTGAGTATCTAGAACCACAGAACTACAACATGTAGCCTGGGTCAAAATCCTGATACTTTAATTACAACAGCGAATTAAAAGACATAATCAAACCATGTAGCATGGACAAACCCCATGCTCACCAAATAAGGCAACAATGCCCACAAACAGTCTCAGCATAAATAGAATAATCAAAGCGGAAAACATAACAGTAAATCCAGCACATCATCATATCAACTCATCAGCTCAGCTCTGGCCTCCTGCCACCTGAGCCCTCAACATTACCTGATCCTGAAATAAGCGTCCCCAAACGTGGGGTGAGATCTCTAACAAGAAATCTCAGTAAGACAAGGGGTCCTCAAGGAGTCTCCACCCCAAGCTCACTTACATGTGTAATATAAGTTCTAAAAATAATATTACAGTATAAGTTCTAAAATCATGCGATGCAGCAATTAATCATGTCATGTGTGCTTTCAAATCTACTGGCCAGAGAAATGTAGGAATACGTCTATGCCTACATGAGTACATGGATACTACCTGCACCTCACCCACATGCTTCTCCATCTTGTATGTACTACATACTCAGGATTGCCGTCTAGGTGGACACCACATGCATATCATAATGCTCATTACATATAAACAGCTCAACAGCATTTCCAAAATAATCAAAGCATGTAACACAACATGCATAAACCCATCCCCATGGGACATGGTGGAACATCAAAATGGCTAAACCGAGGACACGAAAGCTTACCTTGCAAGCTAGCTATCCAAGCCAAGAGTCCGCACAAACTCAAAGTCCAAACACAGCAGAATCACAATCTGTTTTAGACCAATAATTATATCAATATTAATCTTCTAATATTTACAATGTTAAACTAGACATCTTGAGGTTTCCAACGATATACTTTATGCCTCAATCGGAGTTGTATAACTCCGGTTATGATTTTCGCAAAGTGACTGCTGCCAACTGAATTTCCAGCAACCAAGACGCGACTTTAAACTAACACTGAGATCAAACCACTTATCTAATGGCTACGAAATTTTACAGGGTTATAGCCTTATGTGTTAGCTACACATAGGTCCAAACGGCACTCGATTTGGAGCTCTGTAGCTCAAGATATCGAATTTTTACCGAAACAGGTTCGTTGCTGTCCCCATATCCGGATATGGATATCCGGATATCATATCCGGATACTGATATCCGGATATCTGCCCGACAATATCCGGATATCTCACGACAGAATGCATTTTCTGCATTTCGTGAATATCCAATCCATAGGTTCAACTTTTTAACCGATTAAAGGCACTTAAACATGCATTTCTAGGTGTGTTTAACCTACCCCACCCTTAAGTTATTAACTTAGCTCAATACATGCATCAAGGTTCCATTTTTAAGCATTTAAACCCATGATCATAGTTGGTATAACTTACCAAAGCTCAAAAACAGAATAGGCAGTGCTCTTGGAGCTCTCCAAGGTTCCTCAAACTCAGCCTAAGTAGGAGCACGAAAATGGCACTTCAAGGTGGGTTCTTGCACCACAAGAAGGCACTTTGAAGCTCACAATGACTACCACAAAGTAGCCATTACTAAAGCTTCAAACTCATGTTCACTAACTACCTCTCAACTCAGAATGATGGCCACAATGCAGCCCCAAGATTAACTCTCACCTTCACAAATGTCTAAACAAGCATGAAAGGTGATCACTTGGCTAAGGAAAGAAGAAGGAAGAAGAAGAGAAGAAGAAGAAGAAGAAGAAGAAGAAGAAGAAGGCAGCAGCAGTCCAAAAGTCACGTAGGAATATGAATATGGCCTAGGGTTTTGTGCTAATGTGCCTATTTATAGGCACAAGCCACTAACCGCGCAGTATTAGCCTTAATCGCAAAGTAAAAGATCTTGATCCCAAACTTCGGATTCTAGACCTACGCATTTTTCTAAGATTTGTCATATTTTTATTTTATTTTTCGGAGCACCTTTCCGGTACGCGCTTTTCCATAGCCAGTATCAGTTCTGGCATCAGATTACGTCATTTTGACTTGAAACTTGTTTTACAAGTCCTACATAATATTCTAGTAATTATCATGCATTCGTTATAATTTTCCGGGATACTTTTCCGGTACACATTTATACCGAGTAGCAGAACCGGTATCTGCGCTTTTCTTCCGAAAAGCGACTTTCAGCATTTTTACTCACTCAATATAATTATCTAAGCCTATTAATAATTATTAGGGTCAATTATGGAATTATTTCCTAATTATCATAATTAACTTACTAATTACCTTAATTAGCGGTGCGGGTTCTTACAATGATAACCTCTTGAATGGAATGCTTTCTTTTTTTGGTACTGTGCTTACGGCATTAGACCGTGTGGGTGTAGGTAAGAGTCTCGTTTGACTGACATTATTAGATCCCAAGTTGCTGCGATTGTAATATGTCCTCACAGTACTTTTATCATTACTTTTATCTTCTATTATCTTGGCTAAATCTATGGCTTGTTCTAAAGTTGCAGGTAAATGCATACGAACCTCTTTCCTTATGTCAGGCTTCAGTCCAGATTCAAAGTAACTTTGAAGACTGATATCATCGATCCCCATAACCTGGTTAGCAAGTTGCTCAAACTGAGTTTGATACTCAGCTACCGTTGCTGTCTGAATTAAACGGCCAAGCTCTCCTCTCAAATCACGGTAACGGGAGGGGCCAAATCTGGCGCGCAATGCTACCAGAAAATGTTCCCAAGTCCTCAGCCTGCCGTTGTGATCCATCCAGTGATACCATTCCTCTGTCGATCCATCCATGTGGAAGGAAGTTAGTGTGAATTTCTCTACATCAGTGAGGTTATGAAACCCATAGAACTGCTATATTTTGTGGGTCCATGGTTCCGGATTCCCACCAGAGAAACGCGGTATGGTAATTTTCACAGATTTGAATGCATTTGCTCCAAACAATTCACCCAAACCCCCATGTGATGTACCTTCCACTTTGGTTTTGTTTTTCTGATTCTGATCTAGTTTTGCCTCCAGTAAGGCTAACTTCAAATTCATCTCCTTCAACAGATTACCTAGCGAATTGAATTGTTCATCGTGATGTGATAAACGATTCCAGCATTCGTCCATGGCTGTCTGTTTAGCCGAGCTTCGAGTTCCCTCTGCCATCGTATAGATCAGAAGTTGCCTCTCAATGAAAGCACCAAATTGTTAGGCTATACTACTGATTCAGGAAATTCAGAATATATTCGTGATACAACTCAGCAGTTCGAGTATGCTGATTACTCCAGAGATTTAATTGAGAAAGAAGAAAAGTTTGTTACAATGTTTTGATACCCGCTTCCTCACCTCTACATCCTAATAGAAAGGGAAATGCTGAATGGGCCAAGGAGTGCCTTCATCAGCTAAAACAGAAATACAAATTAATGGGCCTACATATTGGCCCACGTATTTATCATTGGTTTTTTATGAGACCCAGCCCAAAGAATTACTGGCCCCTCTACTCACCACCTGTCACCCACGTGTTCCAAGCACAAAGTCCTTGGTCCATTTGACTGGTACTCTTGCCCTCTTGCTCTTCCTGCTTGGTAAAGTCTTCGCCTTTTCAGTTTTCTCCTCCTCTGTTGCTTCTCCTCTTCTCTCTTCGCCGACGACGTCTTCCCCTCTCGTTGGCAGGTCCCTATCACAAACACAATCAAATAAAAAGGACAATAACAAAATGCTTTGGGAAGTGGAAGATTAGCGTCCTTCGATTATCAACCGAGGAACTTTACCTAAGTATTTTGAACTCTAATCATATATGTATACTATATAGAAGATTTGGAATGTAAGTGTTACTGAAATTAACTTTATTCTAGAATATCCAAGTATAAACATTTAAATAAACATAAGGTATTAGGTAAACTTTACAAAATACAAATACTACAACCAAAATATAATTATGATATAGTACAGAACCTCACAATAAAATAAAAATATAGACTTTGTTGGCTAATAATTCTCCCTTGTACACACACACATCTACTTTAGGCTCTTCCCTCCTCATCTAAAAACAGAGACGTAATAAAATATTTATGTAAAGATAAAAATTTAAAAGGTTTTACCAAAAGTATAGTTTTTCCAACCATAACGTATCATGAAAAAATCATCCATGGTTTTATGTGAATAATGTTAACATTATAGTATTTCAAAACAATTTAATAATATATATATATATATATTAGTATATCTCATGTTGTAGGAGATAATTTTATCTTACACACACATAAAAGCATATGAGGCCCATGTGGAGCCATGTGAAGAGAAAATAGAGCAAAAGAAAATATGGGTCTCACACTCTTTTTTATGTGTGTAGGAGATAAAATTATCACCTACAACATGAGTAACATTAATTCACACATATATATATATATATATATATATATATATATATATATAATCATTTGACACCAGTGTCAAATTTCAAATTTGACACCTCATCTGATAACCGTTAGAACAAAAAAGATCAACGACTCTGATTTGTAAGCATGTGACACCATAACATATCAATATAATGAACATGTAAAATTGAAAGTAAATAATTAAATAACACATGTATGATATTTATAACATATATGGAACTATTCACATATATGCTGCTATGCACATATGGGGTAATATAAATTGTAAAATTCTAAATCTGATTAAATATAAATTAGAATACACACACACACACACACACACACACACATAAATATATAATTATAATAGGGAAAATTCATAAACTCCTTATGATTTACTCTTTATCACTTGCACCGAAGAAATTCCTCTATTTCCTTCATCTCTTTCTCCTCGTCTGATGACTTCCAGGTATGCATTCTTCCCTTTTGCTTGATTAAACTTTAGGAACCTTTTTGCTTCGAATTGCTATGGTATGTTATGATGTACCATTCTTTGTTTTCTTGCCCTAAGCTTATGGACTAAAGATGAAAATCTTGGGTGTCTTGCAATTTAGGAGTTAGGGTTCGATTTGGGAAATTTTTCCTTGGGTTAAATTATCATAAGTTTAAGCGTGAAGAACTTGATTTGAGTATGTTTTGACCATGAATTCATACCTCCATTTCCTATTTTCCCGAAAGATTATGCCCAAAGCATAAGAATTGAGACCTAGGGATTATGTTTTAGAACTTTGGGGATATTTGAACTTTCTTGTTACACAACGACTGAACATACTATTTGATGTTAAGGTGATATGAAATTGTGTTGTACTCACCAACGAGCATACTCCTTGAATAGCTCAATAAAGCGAACACTTCAGCGAACATTCACGTGCTTCGACATTGGCTTCTATCTACAATTTAACTATCTCGCTAGCCTCCTTGCTAAAGCGAGCGTGCTAGTGACTAGAGCCAGAAATTTGGCATCATCCATTTATTTCTTAATTCTTTCCTCATATGATTGGCACACCACTTGGGTACTTAATAGCCATGGAAAGGCAACCACGTGCCTAACAAATATGGGTGCACTTACATCCCCCGACACATATGACAATTATTGCCTTTTCTTGTCTCTCAATGTAACATCCCGTTGTACACCGGTATTGTTAACATTAATTATGATATTAAGCGCAGTTACAATCACAACAATTCATTTTATAAAATGCGAGTAAACATTTTCCGTTTATTACGCGAGCATTTAAAACCGTAAAAAGCATAATAAATAAAAGATGCGACCGTAACTGTAAACTCTTCGCGGAATAATTATTTAAAATATTTTTATAATATGTATTACTTCCCTCAAGTCACTAAGGGGTTCCCATAAATCCACTTAGCTAAATTCTCACTTTTACGTTTTCTACCTATCTGAACATAGTTCGGTCTTTAAATTTCTGCGGACAAACCGCATGGTGCGAACCTCTCATCTTTTGATATGTTACTCTAAACTTAATTAACTTTCTAGGAAGCTGTCACACGAGTCATAAAGTTCTTGTTTGCTCTGGATATCACCGTTTGAAGTTGGACAACCAAATCTGCCAGCCAATCCCAAAATAGCTCCAAACAGCCTTCACTCAATCGAACATTCTGGAAAATCCACTCAACTAATTTCTGTCAAATTTTTATACAAGAAACTAAACACCTCAAGCTTCAATTTTACATATCATACACCTAATTTGGCCAACAAATGAGGCGGGAATAATTTCCCAAACTCGGTCCAGAACTGCCACATGTGAAGTAACAAATGGCCAGTCTGTGTTCTCTGACTTCTACAGGCCGACTCCCATCCCAGAAAAATCCCAAAATTTCCCACGAGATAGAGGAAATGTCAAGCTTCACAACAGCGTATGACACGTCCCTATCGGACCTTTGTGGAGGGAGATATGCTCTCCCAAAGTTCGTCTAAATTATGCCAATTTCTAGAAAATTGGTCAGAGTTTCCTTCATTTTCCCAACAATCCCCAAATTTGCACAAGTGTTCTATGACCTCAAATTGTACCTAATAATCATTGGGCGGCCTACACAAGGACCAGCAATGCCTTGGGCTCTTACAACCCATCACAGTTTATATCAAATTACCCAATTTCCATTACTTTCTTATATTTTCAAACTTAACATATTTCAATCACGATAATCCATTTGCATGCATTCTTTAAAATAATGAAACATAATCCATCCTATAATAGGCCTATTCCCCTTTCATCATATTACATGCTTCTATATTACAACAAGTCTTCATGTACAAATTACAACTTCCAAATGAAATATCACACTTTACAAACATAATCTTCAAATACAATATAATAAATAAACCTCAAAATGACATAACCCATATGTAACTAGACTTATGAAAAAATGACATAAACAAATATGACAATAAATCTCCTCCTACATCCATATGCAATGTTCATGCCCTAAGTCTAGCCTAGGCCCATTGGCCACCAAAATGCAAAATAAGTAATCCTACGTCTCGATCATCCTACGGGCTTCTTGCCTGCCGCTCCAACTCCATTGCTACCTCCTAAAATAAAACCCCCAAGACGGGGTGAGATATACTAATATATCTAAGTAACCCAGAGGTTCTGGAGAATACTCCGCCCTATGGTTCACTTCGATGCATATAAATAACATAACATAACATCCGAAAATAGGATAAAGCAAGGGATTTAGTGAAATAGGGGAGCATAGGGATACAAAATATGACGAAGCTGGAATGGTCAATGCCAAAATCATGCAACATCCAACCTATTGGCTCGGTATATAAGCCTATAGGTTTCAACCAAGGCGTGTTCCCAGAACATCAAACCAAGGCACCCTCCATCCATATCACCCGAGACTTCCTAGTGTCCTCCTATCCAGATCACACACCATGACCCCAGGTCAAATGGAACTCCCTCTGTGAGACCTATCCAGTGGATGTCCATAACGCCCGAAGGGAAATCGTCTACTGGCCAGAGACACGGTACATCCTATGTACCAACACACACACTGTATGCATGAACATGTTATCCTACATTATCTACATACACTTCCTACCATCACCTTCAACGAGCATGGTGGAACACACAAGGGGATTACGCCCCAGTACCAAGAGGTTACATGTATAACCCTCTCCACGTAGCTCCAATGCAATATATATATTCTGAGCTCGTTACACAACAGAAATGCCTACACAGAGGACATTCCCAATTAATTACCATCACCACTTACATGCCAATTCTCAAGCATAAATGCATGATTTACAATACTCACCACAATCCCACTTGGTCTGGGACCAAGGGCAATCCATCGAGCTCACGGTTCGGGGTTCAAATCCACGTACGGTAACCTATAAAGACCATATACGGATCGTCAGAATACGGTAAATCATCAAATTTACAAAATGACAAATTCTCCTCCCCCCACCTAGTGAGGTTCGGCCAATTGAGTGTTGATTTACAAATTTTTTTTCTAAATGTTCTTTTCATTTTTCTTAGGCACTCTTAATTCACCAAAAGGTGGGGTGAATGTAAGAACCCGCACCGTTAATTAAGGAGATTAATTAATTAAATGTGATAATTAGGAAATAATTGCATAATTGATCCTAATAATTATTATAAGGCTTTAATAATGATAGTAAGTGAATAATAATGCTTAAAGTCGCTTTTCAGACGAAAAGTGCATATACCGGTTCTGCTACCCGGTATAAATGCGTACCGGTGAAGTATACCGAAAAATTATAATAAGCGCATGATAATTACTAGAATAATATGTAGGACTTGTAAAACAATTTTCAAGTCAAGATAATAAGAACTGATGCCAGAACTGATATTGGCTATGGAAAAGCGCGTATCAGAAAGGTACTCCGGAAAATAAAATAAAAATATGCAAAATCTTAGAAAAATGAGTAGGTTAAGATTCCAAAGTTTGAGATTAAAATGTTTTGCGTAGCTATTAATGCTAATATTGCGCGTTAAATGCTTATGTGGCTATATATACACTTATTAAGGCACAAAACCCTAAGCAACTCTTCATCCTATGTGAGGTCAGCTGCTGTGCACTGTTTCATTGCTTTCTTCCCTCTTGTGTGAGCTTTGGAGCCTTTCTCTTTGATTTCTTCCTCTCCTTTAGTGAGCAAACACTTGGGTGAGTGCATTGTAAGGAGGTTGGGGCCTTATTTCGGTGTTAAGGGGCTGTGTGAGGGAGCTTTGGTGGCTGTTTTGGGCTGAGTGTGAGAGTTGGTTTGGTTGAGCCATGATCATGGAATTTTGAGGTCCAAGTGGTGACCTTTGGTGAGAAAGAACCAACCTTTGGGTTGTCATTTTCGTGCACCTTGTTGAGGCAGATTTGAGGAGCTTCAAGTGAGCTCCAAGAACATTCATTGGCTGAGTTTGAAGCTTGGGTAAGTGGCTCAACCTTTAATCTTGAGTTTTGTTGAGTAAAAGAGGTGTCATGCCATTTTTAACAAGTTAAACAAATAACCAACATGATAACTGACCTAGAAAGGTTTAAAGATGCATGCTTTCACGTTGAATTGGATTAAAAATGGAACATTGGGATTGGATTTTTGCGAAATGCAGAATCTGAGTTCTGTCATGAAATATCCGGATATTTGGTTGTGAATATCCAGATATTGATATCCGGATATGATATCCGTATATGGGATTCTGGATATCCGGATATTGATATCCGGATATTGCTAGTGAGATATCTGGATATTGATATCTGGATATGCCCCCAACATACATCCGGATATTCTGGGATTTCAAGGAACAGTAAGGTACTGTTCACACAGAACTGATCTATGGGTTTATGGACCCTAGTATGATGAAGTTGGACTTCTGTGATAACTTAACTAAGTCAGAATCAAGGGATTAATGGCTTATGGCTTTGTGGGAAGCCTTAAGACGTAAAACGTAAAAGGAAAACGTAGTCTTGATGTTTATGTTTATGAGCTTTGAATATTGACATGATTGTCAATCTACATCAGATTGTGATTTCTGCTATGTTGGACCTTGAGCTGTGAGGACTCTTGGCTGTGGATTGTTAGCTTGCAAGGTAAGCTTTCGTGTCCTCGGTTTAGCCATGTTGTGGTTCCACCATGTCCCATGGGGGTATAGTTATATGCATGTTGTGTTACATGATTTTGATGTTTTGGAAATGCTGTTGAGCTGTTATATGCAATGTGCCTTTATGATATGCATGTGATGTCCACCTATACGGTAAGCCTGAGTATGTAGTACATATAATATGGTGAGGCTGTGGGTGAGGTGCAAGCGGTGTTCCTTGTACTTCTATGTGGGTAATAGACATATTTCCGCATTTCTCTGGCAAGTAGAATAGTGATAACACACATGGCATGAATATCTGTTGCACTGCATACTTTTAGAACTTATATTGAAATTACCGTTTTTGAACTTATATTGCACATGTAAGTCAACTTAGGGTGGAAGATCCTTGAGGACCCCTTGTTTTACTGAGATTTCTTGTTTAGATATCTCACCCCATGTTTGGGGACGCTTATTTCAGGTCCAGGTAACCCTGGGGTTGAGACCTCGGGTGGCAGGAGGCCAGAGTTGAGTTAGATATTGTTGTATATGCTGACATGACTGGATATTGGCTCCTGTTTATGTTTTCTGACATTTTTATGATATTTGAGTTGAGACTGCTGTTGGACATTTGTTGCCTTATTTGGTGAGCATGGGGTTTGTCCATGCCACATAGACTTGATTATGGCTTGCTTATTTAAAGTTGTAATAATGTATCAGGATTATTGTCCAGACTACGTGTTGTAGATCCGTGACCTTAAATACTCACTTTATATTTATATATGAGGTATTCAGTTAGCTGTCTTTCAATTTACATACAGGCGATGTTTTATGAAAATGAATTAAGTAATTCAACTTGGTAATAATAATGACGTCATAATTGAAAAGAAAAAGATATTCCGCAAATTTTTAATTAAGCGTGGCTTAATACGATGACATGTTATCAAACCGGGTTAACACAGGGTGTTACACCCTCCATCCATATCACCCGAGACTTCCTAGTGTGCTCCTATCCGGATCACACACCACGACCCCAGGTTAACTAGAACTCCCTCTCGGAGACCTATCCAGTGGATGTCCGTAACGCCCAAAGGGAAACCGTCTACTGGCCAGAGACATGACACATGCTATGTACCAATACACATACTATATGCATGAACATGTTATCCTACATTATCTACATACACTTCCTACCATCACCCTCAAAGGGCATGGTAGAACACACAAGGGGATTAAACCCCAGTACCAAGAGGTTACCTGTATAATCCTCTCCACGTAGCTCTAATGCAATATATATATTCTGAGCTCATTACACAACAGAAATGCCTACACAGAGGACATTCCCAATTAATTACCATTCACCACTTACATGCCAATTCTCAAGCATAAATGCATGATTTACAATACTCACCACAATCCCACTTGGTCCGGGACCAAGGACAACCCACCGAGCTCACGGTTCGGGGTTCAAATCCACGTGTAGTAACCTGCAACGACCATATACGGATCGTCAGAATACGGTAAACCATCAAATCCACAAAACGACAAATTCTCCTCCCCCACCTAGTGAGGTTCGGCCAAATGAGTATTGATTTACAAATTATTTTTCTAAATGTTCTTTTCATTTTTCTTAGGAACTCTTAGGTCACCAAAATGCCATTTTAGGTGTCACTTTTCATTTCACACCATCCTAACATCATTTTGCCCAATTATTTCCTTCTAGGGACAATACACAATCCAATAAATCCAATATTTCTCCATTGATTTTCAAGACATCCAAACATCACACAACCCTTCTAATTGCCATTTAATGACACAACGCATCAACCAGTTAATTTTTCAACATCAAATCCTCACATTCTCTCACAAGGCCAAAATGCACCATAGGCATACCCCAAGGGATTTTCAATCCAATTCAACTATTCCACTCCTCATACAATCCTATTATTATATCATAAAACCATCCAACAACTCACTTACACAATCCTAACAAAATTCCAAAACACAAAGTCATGGTGTAACACCCCGTGTTAACCCGGTTTGTTAACATGTCATCGTATTAAGCCACGCTTAATTAAAATTGCGGAATAACTTTTTGTTTAATTCAATTATGACATCAATATACTTGGCCAAGTTGATTACTTAATCAATTTCATAAAAACATCGCATGTATATAAATTGTAAGACATCTAACTGAAATACCTCATGACATAATTATAAAGTGGGTATCTAAGGTCACAGATCTACAACATGTAGTCCGGATAATATCCTGATACTTTATTACAACTTCAAATAAAAACAAGACATAACCAAGTCTATGTGGCATGGACAAACCCCATGCTCACCAAATAAGGAAAAAAAGCCCAACAGAGTCTCAACATAGAAATCCATAAACTGAAGCTAAAAACATAAGACCGTAAACAGATCCAGCATCCAATCATAACAGCATAAGCAGCATAAACATGTATCAACTAAGCTCTGGCCTCTGCCATTAGGAGTCTCAACCCCTGGGTTACCTGAACCAGAAATAAGCATCCCCAAACGTGGGGTGAGATCTCTAAACAAGAAATCTCAGTAAGACAAGGAGTCCTCAAGGATCCTCCACCCCAAGCTCACTTACATGTGCAATATAAGTTCCAAAAACAGTTTAACAATATCAGTTCCAAAACTATGTAGTGCAACAGATATTCATGCCATGTATGTTATCACTATTCAACTGGCCAGAGAAATGCAGGAATACATATATTACCCACATAGTAGTACAAGGAACATCGCTTGCACCTCACCCACAGCCTTACCATCTTGTATGTACCACATACTTAGGCTTACCGTATAGGTGGACACCACATGCATATCATAAAGGCACATTGCATATAATAACTCAACAACATTTTCAAGTATAAAAGCATGTAACACAGCATGCATATAAACCATCCCCCTATGGGACATGGTGGAACCAACAATGGCAAAGCCGAGGACACGAAAGCTTACCTTGCAAGCTAACAATCCAATGCCAAGATTCCATACAGCTCAAGTCCAACACACAGCAGAATCACAATCTGATTTGGACCAGCAATCATATCAATAACCAAAGCTTATATGTATAAACACAAAGACTACATTTTCCTTTTACGGTTTATGTCTTAAGGCTTCACAGAAAGCCACAAGCCCTTAACCACTTAGGTCATGACTTAGATAATTGATTCCTAAAGTACCACTTCATCAAACTAGGGTCCACAAACCCAGACAAGACCTCTGTATGAACAGTACCTTACTGTTCATCGAAAACCCAGAATATCTGGATATATGTCGGGGACATATCCGGATATCCCATATCTGGATATCCATACCCCCATATCCGGATATTTCGCGACAGAATGCAGTTCTGCATTTTCGTGAAGATATCCTTCTAAGGTTCAACTTTTATCATATAAATACGTTCAAGACTTCATTTTTAGACAGATACAGGTTCATACACTGTTAGGTTACATGTTTAACTCAATAACATGCCAAGACACCAACTTTAAACCCTTAAAACTCATGATCAAGTGAGGGAACTTACTCAAGGCCTCAAAACAGAATATGAAGGTGCTCTTGGAGCTCACACTTCAGCTCCAAGGTTCGGACTAGCAAGAGAACAAAAATAGACCAACAAAGGTGAGTTCTTGGCACCAAAGATCACTCCTTGGAGCTCCCACACTCAAGAAAATGGTGCTCACAACAAGGTTCAACCAAACAGTCCCTCAACACCTCACACACAGCCTCTCAACTCAGAACACAAGGATTTCCTCTCACACAAGACTCAACCACACCCAACCATAGTGTTTTGATGAAGAAATGGTAAAGAAATGAGGGAAAATATGAAGGTTTTGTGAGTTTTCAAGCAATGGTGGCTAAGAAATGGAGGTGGCAGCCAAGGCATCCATGAACTCCACGTAGAAGTCAGCAAGAAATGACCTAGAAATCTGTGCGTCCTTATTTATAGCCACTAAAGGAATTAAACACGCAGTATTGATGTTAATTGCTAAGCTTAGCATTTTAGTCCCAAACTTTGGAATCTTAACCTACTCATTTTTCTAAGATTTTTCATATTTTTATTTTATTTTTCGAAGCACCTTTCCAGTACGCGCTTTTCCATAGCCAGTACCAGTTCTGGCACCAGTTCTCATTATTTTGACTTGAAGCTTGTTTTACAAGTCCTACATAATATACTAGTAATTAGAATGTACTTATTATAATTTTCCGGGATACTTCACCGGCACACATTTATACCGGGTAGCAGAACCGGTATCTGCGCTTTTCGCCCAAAAAGCGACTTTCAGCATTATTACTCACTATAATTATTAGAGTCTCATAATAATTATTAGGGTCAATTATGAAATTATCTCCTAATTATCACATTTAATTAATTAATCTCCTTAATTAACGGTGCGGGTTCTTACACATGGCATCATCCAAAATTTCCTAAGTTAAAACTCATTTTTCACCAATAAATTTTATTGTATTTATAGCTCCAACACATCATTCTAAGAATAATCATCTAATACACATTTTTCATTTGAGCTCTCTAACTACACAAATCATACAAGACCACTTTAGGGTTCATAAATTCAAATCAACAATCCAACCAATAGAAAGTGATGAAACTTACTAAATAGCTTGGCCTAAGGCTCCCCTAAGACATACCAAACCATTGGGACTCCAAACAACTCCATGAACACAACTCTACAACAAAGGGTCGCGGTTTTAGGGAGGGGATTTCTCAAAATATGGTGGGTTTCAAGGCTTAATACCACTACCAATGAGTTTAGAAGATTGTTTCCAACAAGTTCCAAGACAAAAATCACTTGATTCGATTAGGTATTGATGGAGTTAGAAGGAAATGAAGATTGAAATGAAAATGGGGTTTTGGGGAGGGGGAGGTCGCAGGTTCATCAAGAGGGAGGAGGGAAGTGATGATGAATAGTACACATGTTTATGTGTCTTAAGTGGTTTTAAGTGAGGTGGACCCCACCGTCACCTCATACGATTTCAAACTAATTCAAATTTTCCTTCGATTCCACTAAACGTCCATAAATTCATAACCTATTTAGAAACTCTAATATTTAACATTAACTGTTGCCCTTTAATTATCTTGATCAGATGAATCCCGAGTTTTCCGGTCGTTCGGAGAAAATGTTATTTTAAGCTGTTACGCGCGCCGAAGGCACCTTTCCCCAAACTTACTAATTTTCGTCAAATTTCATCAGAAATCATATTTCCTAGTTCTATAAACCATTTATAACTTGTATTCAAAACCTAGAGCTCAAAACTCAATCGACACATTTTACGGTGCAATCGTACCGTAGTATTTCTACACGGTAAAAATACTATTCACTGAATTATCTAAAACTTGTCTATCCACTCAATTTTCCGTTCTGAATCCATTTCTAGGGTCATTTTTATCATCTGAGACCTCCTACTCAATTTTACCTTCCTAGGGTTGTGTGTTTACCTTTCATGTTTAATATATTAATATCAAATTAAACAGATCCATGTTTAATATATCGTTTTACCCATAGAGATTGTATCACCAAATATCACGATAATTATTCTCTTTAAGTTAGACATATTCGATTTGAGTAACAATTGATTTTGAGATTTGGACTTTTATTAAAAAAACTGAATTTAAATTGTAAAATAGATTAAGATCATGCAAACATTGAAATGGATTTTTTTTTATAGAAAATATTAAAAGTATTGTAGTTAAGATACACTCACCATATGATTCTCACCTTAAACTCTGGATTGATTAACAATGCTCATTTATCAAAATAACTCTGAAAATTTATCATCTAAAAATGTTAAATCTCAATTCCTTGGTAATCTAACTATTTAATCCAATTAGAATCCTAATCCCTTAGCAATCCCGCATGAAATTAAGTAATATCCACGATAAATTAAACGAATGCAACTCACATAAGCCTATCCCTAAAGCATGCATAAATTGTTACTTTACCCCCTTTCAGAATCAAAACCCCAATATTCCTATTGTGAACCCTAATTCCCAAACTATTTCCTCCTATCAAGTTGATCAAGTCTTATAGAGAAAATATACAATATGCATAGGGTAAAGATAAAATATATTAAAATAAATGAGCGAAAATAAATCAATCCATCGTGAAAAGGATTCGTGACCCTAACTACAATAAGGAAGATTAGCCAACCATAGATATGGATGACATACAAATATAAAAGAGAAAAGAAAATATTATTAAGATGAAGAACAAAGAATGATGATCTGCTCCAAGGATGTTCTCCTCCTCTGGAACTCTTGTGCCTTCTGTCCGTATTCCCTCCTCCTTTTTTTATCTTTTTCTCGATACGTCACTTACTCTTCAGAACACGTCTTTTGAGAAATTCACACTGGTCGCGCAGGGTTGGCGCTGCAACCGCACCAACTCTCGGGAATATGTATGTTAAATGTAATTCCGCTCGGGTTGCGCCAACATCCGCACGAGTCACGCAGATTCCTTTTTTTTCTTCCAATTTTCTATTTTCTTCATATTTTAACCTGTATAGAGATAAAAATATGTAAGCTATAACTAAAATAGAATAATCAACAATTAAAGCTAAATATATACAAAAATAGCTTATTTGTAATCAATTCTTTATTCTTTTTAACTTGGAAAATGGTATATGCCTACGACACATCAGGTATCAATGCCCTTCCATTACATATATGGCATACATATCCATAATGTCCAATTACAACTCAAGTATCAGGACTTAGCATTAACAAAACACATGTTCATAACCTTTTGGCCCCACTATCATCATGGGGAATATAGAGGGCCAATGATCACGGTCTAAGTCCTCAAAAGAATTACATCATCATATATCAAATGAGCAAAAATAGAAATCCTATACATGTTCATCTAACATATACATAGGATGCTCCAAAATACATCAAAACATGTCATGACTAAATAGTAGCCTCCTGCCCCAAAGTCCCCAAAACACAGGGTGAGATAAATATCTTAGTAAACTAGGGGTACTTAGAAGATTTTTCCACTCCAAAGTCTATTTCAAGCACAAAGCAATAAATAATATAATCATGAATATATGCATACATGCAAATAACTGTCTAATATTCCTGCCAGTGCTTCGCATTGTTCGTAAAATACAAATGACAATGCCCTAGTCATAAACATATCGTCGACAGGACACTTGTAAGAACCCGCACCGCTAATTAAGGTAATTAATTGATTAATGGTGTTAAATTAATAATTGATTCAATAATTAACCCTAATAATTATTATGTGACTTAAATAATTATAATAAGAGGGTAAGAATGCTGAAAGTCGCTTTTCGGAAGAAAAGTGCAGATACCGGTTCTGCTAGTCGGTATAAATGCGTACCGAAAAAGTATCCCGAAAAATTATAATGAGTGCATGATAATTACTAGAATAATATGTAGGACTTGTAAAACGAGTTTCAAGTTAAAATGATGTGATCTGATGCCAGAACTGATACTGGCTATGGAAAAGCGCGTACCGGAAAGTTGTTCAGAAAAATAAAATAAAAATATGATAATTCTTAGAAAAATGAGTAGTTTAAGATTCCAAATTTTGGTATCAATATCTTTTGCATAGTAATTAAAACTAATACTGTGTGTTTAAGTGTTAAACTGCTATAAATAGGCTTGCTTGGCCCAAAACCCTAGGCACTCAGTTTTCTTACGTGAAGGGCTGCTGAACAGCTCCTTCTTGCACTGTTTCATTGGTGTTCGCCACCATTCTTGAGCCTTGAGGCCTTTTCTTGAGTGTTTCTTCATCTTTTAACACTTGAGTCTAGTGTTGTGAGTGTGAGGTGAGCTTTTTTTCTGAGTGTAGAGGCTGTGGGGGGTGTGTCTTGTGGGCTGAGTTTCTGTTCTTGGTGGCTTTGAGTTGAAGGGAGCTTTATCTTGGTTTGTGGTGGTCCAAGTGGTGACTTTAGGTGTTAAAGGATCAACCTTTCTCACCATTTTCGTGCACCTTGTTGGACCTGAGTTTTGGAGCAGTTGAGAGAGCTCCAAGAGCATCATCCACCACTGTTTTGGCTTGTGGTATGATCATCACCTTTGAACTTGAGTTTTTATGCTTAAAAATGGAACCTTGATGCATGTAAAGGCTAAAAGATGATAACTTAACATTGTGTAATGTCAAACACACCTAGAAATGCATGCTTTAGGATCTTTAATCGGTAAAAACCCAACCTTGATTGGATATCTTCACGAAAATGCAGAACTGCATGCTATCGTGAAATATCCGGATATTTGTCAAGCAAATATCCGGATATTGATATCCGGATATGGTATCCGGATATTGATATCCGGATATGGTATCCGGATATTGATATCCAGATATAGGATCTGGATATCCAGATATGATCAGTGTGATATCCGGATATTGCATATCCGCATATGCTCCGAGGAATATCCTGATATTCTGGGATTTCGAAGAACAGTAGCTTTACTGTTCAGACACTGGGCTATTGGGGGTTTGTGGACCCTAGATTAAGGAAATTGAACTTCTGTAATTAATGGATTAAGTCAGAATCATGTGATTGAGGGCTTGTGGCTTTGTTAGAAGCCTTAAGAAGTAAAACGTAAAAGATAAGGCGTTGTCTTTATTGTATGCTTGTGATGCATGTTTATTGATATGTTAATGGTCCATAACAGATTGTGATACTGCTGTGTGTGGACTTTGAGCTTGTGGCTTGGATAGCTAGCTTAAGAAGTAAGCTTTCGTGTCCTCGGTTTAGCTATGTTGTGGTTCCACCATGTACCATGGGGATGTGGTTTATGCATGCTGTGTTACATGCTTTGATGTTTTGGAGATGCTGTTGAGCTATTATATGCAATGTGCTTTTATGATATGCATGTGATGTCCACCTTTACGGTAAGCCTGAGTATGTAGTACATACAAGATGGTGAGGCTGTGGTTGAGGTGCAAGCGGTGTTCCTTGTACTCATGTGGGTATAGACATATTCCTGCATTTCTCTGGCCAGTAGATAGCGATAAACACACATGTCATAGATATCTGTCGCACTGCATAGTTTTGGAACTTATATTGAATTACTGTTTTTAGAACTTATATTGCACATGTAAGTGAGCTTGGGGTGGAAGATCCTTGAGGACCCCTTGTCTTACTGAGATTTCTTTGATTAGAGATCTCACCCCACGTTTGGGGACGCTTATTTCAGGTTCAGGTAATGTTGAGGCCTCAGGTGGCAGGAGGCCAAAGTTGAGCTAGTTATTGCTGACTTTATGCTGATTATACCTGTTGTTGATATGCTGTTAGCTTCATTTATGTTTTTGGAGTATTATGCTGAGACTTGTTTGACCTTGTTGTTTATTTGGTGAGCATGGGGTTTGTCCATGCCACGTAGACTCTTTATGTCTTAGTTTTTATTTGATGTTGTAATAATGTATCAGGATATTATCCGGACTACGTGATGTAGATCCGTGATTTTAGATACACACTTATCTTTATGTTATGAGGTATTTGAGTTAGTTTTCTTGCAATTTACATAGAGACATTGTTTTTATGAAGTTGACTAAGTAATAAAGTTGGTAATCGATAATTACTTCATAATTGAAAAGAAAAAGAATATTCCGTATTTTTTTAATTAAGCATAGCTTAATACGATGTAATGTTAATATTCCGGGTATACACGGGGTGTTATATTTTATGGTATCAGAGCAACAGTTCAAGGGGAAAGCCTGTATGTATTGCAATGATTAGGATGTTTGGTTGTGTCTGTCTTGTGTGTTACTCATATGGCTTTTATTATGATGATACATATGTGATCACATTGCATGGGCCTGATCAACTCATAATCTGTGTAACTTGTACAGATGGCAGCTCGGCAAGCGCCGAATCAGTTCAAGAGGAGGGGAGCGCAGCGAGACCTCCTGCTCCCAAGTGTTCAGGATGTGGGAAGACTCATTTTGGGCCTTGTTCTACCGGTTAGCTGATTTGCTTTCAGTGTGGCAAGGAGGGCCACTTCTCTAGAGACTTTCCATCGTCGACAGGGAGAGCAGCTGCTGTTCAGGTGGTTCCATTACAGATGGTTCCCCTTCCACCTACTTCGGCACCTGCAGTGCCACCAGCCACGGGGCGTGTTTATACTTTGGATTGTCAGCAGTCAGATCGGGCTCCGAACCTTGTTAGAGGTACTGTTACCATTAGTGGTGCATCTGTTGATGTCTTGTTTGACTCTGGGGCTACGCATTGTTTTGTTGCTACCCCGATTGCTGTGGCGCTTGAATTGCCAATGTCTGTGCTTTCTCCACCGTTGCGGGTGACCACCGCCACCGGAGAAATTTGTGTTTCTGCCACTGTTCATCGCGATGTAGCGTTTCAGTGGGATGGCCGTGACTTCTCAGTAGATTTGATAGGATTACCGATGGCCAACTTGGAGATTATTCTGGGCATGGACTAGTTGTCTATAAATTGTGTGATGATTGACTGTTGTTCCAAGAAAGTGATGATGTCTCCGAGTGGGTCCGTAGCCAGTTCCTCGCCATTCATTTCAGTCCTGCAAGCTAGAAAGACGTTGAGAGCAGGGGCTTTTGGCTATGTGATGTTGGGAGGTTTGGTGAGTGGGACGCAGGAGGATCTCACTGGCATTCCTGTGGTGAAGGAATTCCTCGAGGTATTTCCCGAGGAGATTCCTGAGTTTCCACCGCAGAGGGAGATATAATTCTCCATCGATTTGTTGCCTGGTGTGGGGCCTATTTCTTTAGCTCAATACCGGATGTCGCCACCGGAGCTGGCAGAGCTGAAGAAGCATATCGAAGATCTTTCGGCGAAGGACTTCATTAGACCGAGTGTGTCTCCTTGGGGAGCACCGGTTATCTTCGTGAAGAAGAAGGACGGGACAATGCGATTGTGCACCGATTACAGGCAGCAGAACAAGGTGATGATCAAGAACAAGTATCCTCTTCCTCGGATTGATGATTTGTTGGATCAGCTCAGGGGTGCTTGTGTGTATTCAAAGATTGATCTCCAGTCCGGATACCATCAGATTCGGGTGAAGCCGGAGGATGTCCCTAAGACCGCATTCCGTTCGAGATACAGTCACTTTGAGTATTTGGTGATTCCATTTGGACTCACCAATGCACCAGCTGTGTTTATGGATTACATGAACCGAATTTTTCAGCCGTACCTGGACCAGTTTGTGATCGTCTTCATTGACGATATTTTGATTTACTCCAAGATGGAGGAAGAGCATGCGGAGCATCTGAAGATTGTTTTGCAAGTGTTGAAGGAGAAGAAGCTATATGCGAAGCCTTCAAAGTGTGAGTTTTGGCTCAAGTCTGTGAAGTTCCTTAGGCACGTGATTTCAGCAGATGGAGTTGCAGTGGATCCTAACAAGATCGAGGCCATACTGGATTGGGAGAGGCCCAAAATTGTTACGGAAGTGAGGAGCTTTCTGGGTTTGGCAGGTTACTATCGGAGGTTCATCAAAGGTTTCTCCATGATGGTTCTCCCTTTGACTCGCCTCACTCGGAAGGAGACTCCATTTGTGTGGACTCACGAGTGTGAGGAATGTTTCCAGGAGTTGAAGGAGAGACTGACTACTGCTCCTGTGTTGGTCCTTCCTGATCCTGCGCTCGAGATTGAGCTTTACACCGATGCCTCCGGTAAGAGGCTGGGTTGTGTGTTGATGCAGTTAGGAAAGGTGATTTCCTATGCTTCGAGGCAGTTGAAGCCTCATGAGGAGAATTACCCTACTCATGATTTGGAGTTGGCTGCTATTGTGTTTGCTTTCAAGATTTGGAGGCACTACCTTTTTGGCTTGAGGTTTGTGGTGTTCAGTGACCACAAAAGTTTGAAGTACCTATTCGATCAGAAGGAGTTGAACATGAGGCAGAGGAGATGGATGGAGTTCATTAAGGACTACGACTTCGAATTGAGGTACCATCCTGGCAAGGCCAATGTGGTAGCAGATGCTTTGAGCCGGAAATCCGGGAGCCCCTCTAGTTCTTTTCTTTACAATTTTGACGTGGTTGAGAAGTTCCGGAACCTGGTGGTTACCTCTTCTTGTGAGAGTGCACTTCTCGAGATGGAAGCAGCCGATGTTGTGAATGGGTTGATAGAAAAGATCAAAGAGGCACAAGTTCAGAGAGAGTGTTTGGACTATGTGATGAACCAAGACGATGTGTCTTGGAACAAGGATGGATTACTTTTGTTTCAGCAGAGGATCATGGTTCCTCGAGGTCCGTTGACCGAAGAGGTCATGGCTGAGGCCCATAAGGGCCAATTTTCTATCTACCCTGGTGCTACAAAGATGTATCAAGACCTGAAGAAGAACTTCTGGTGGCCGGGCATGAAGAAAGATGTTGCGGTTTTCGTGTCCAAGTGCTTGGTTTTTCAGAAGGTGAAGATTGAACACCAGAAGCCGTTTGGTAAACTTCAACCTCTTGAAGTACCACAATGGAAATGGGAAAGTATTTCCATGGATTTCGTGGTGGGTTTGCCTAAGACTCAGGCGGGTTGTGACTCTATCTGGGTTTTTGTGGACAGGCTGACGAAGTCTGCCCATTTTCTTCCAGTGAAGGTGAGCTTTTCCACAGAGCAGTTGGCCAAGCTTTATGTTCGTGAGATTGTGAGGCTTCACGGGGTGCCCGAGAGTATCATCAGTGATAGGGACCCAAAGTTCACATCTCGGTTTTGGGAGGCGCTGCAGGAGGCTTTTGGTAAACAGTTGAGATTGAGTACCGCCTATCACCCTCAGACTGATGGATAGACTGAGAGGACCATCCAGACCTTGGAGGACATGTTGCGAGCTTGCACGTTGGAGCAGGGCTCGGCATGGGATAGGTACCTTCCGTTAGTGGAGTTTTCTTACAACAACCGTTTTCATGCTAGCCTGAGCATGGCGCCATACGAAGCACTGTATGGTAGGAGGTGTCAGACTCCTACTTGTTGGTCTGAGGTTGGGGACATAGAACTTTTTGGTTTGGACTTTGTCCAAGATACCACTCAACAGATCCCGATGATCCGTGAAAAGTTAAGGCAAGCACAGAATCGTTAAAAGAGCTACTATGATGTCAAGCATCGACCTCTGGAATTCAGCGAGGGTGAGCATGTGTTTGTGAGACTTTCACCTGTCACCGGTGTTGGACGAGCACTCGGAGTGAGGAAGCTGAGCCCACGATTTATTGGGCCATACCAGATTCTTGGTAGAGTAGGACCTGTTGTCTATCGGTTAGCCTTGCCAATGAACTCGGCCAACATCCACGACATGTTTCACGTGTCTCAGCTTCGGAAGTACGTGGCAGATCCTTCGCACGTGGTGCAGCCTGATGATGTGGAGGTTCGGGAGAACCTAAGGACTCCCGT